>VDFB02043020.1:0-75558 GCA_007258455.2 Sequoia sempervirens
AATTTGCTCAAATTCTTCGTGAAGATAGTCTTCTTGAGCCAGAGATGAATAAAATCAAAGTTGTCAACACCTCAGCTGGTGTTATATGTCTCAACCTACAGATGTTGAAAAATCATGAAGACAGCAAAGTTGGCTAGAGAAAAACGATGAACCCTTGGAAGTTAAAGCATGAAAATCAGGTAAGTAAGGTGAGTTTATATGATGAAGTGTTCTTATGCTCTTCTCCTTGCTTGTTTTGCAGGGTGAACACCGAGGCCAAGGCATGATGACTTGGGGAGATGAAGCGAATACTTGGAGAAAATGGCTAAGTGTCAAGACCTAGTATGTACCCAACTCAGGCGGCAAAGAAGAAATGTTTTCAAAGCTCAGGATGGAGAAAAAGATGGAAATCCAGGCGTTAATGGTCACCCTCAAGTACTTCAAAATTGAAGAACAACATCAAGGAGGAAAATCATCGTCAAGCAAGAAAAGGAGGTTACATCCTTGAAGTTTCAGATCAAGAATGTGCCTGCCATACTAGTCCAAGAAAATTGAAGCAATGGCGACCAGACTCATCTAGTTTGCAGTCAGAACAAGAACAGTGTGAACACGTTTACAAGCAGGAATATTCTAGAAGATGGTGGCCATTAATTGCTCATTTATTGCTCCACTCTTCTTGGTGGCGGTTTTTAGCGTTAGAGCTTATGTGGCTCAATTTGAGCCGTCCATCTGATTGTAATCTGAGCCGTCCATTGGACATGGCCAACTATATAAAGGGGCATCCCCCCTCATTTGTAATGCAATTAGACACTAGATCAGACTAGAGAGTAGAGCAGAGAGACTTTAGTTGTAATAGCTTAGCATAGCATAGTTTGAAGGAAAAGGAAAGTTTTCCCTTGAAAACTTTGTAAGAGCAATTTGTGAAAACTATTATAATAAAAGATCTTTCATTGAATGGTGAATTCATCTTTGTTATAAGCAGCTAGCAAGGTTTCTTCATCCCTTCTACTTCAAGTAGCGTAAAGTAGCGTAATTTCATTTTCATGCAAGTAGATGTTAGCTATGGATTTGTGGTGTTAATCAAGGCAACTTCATTTTAGTCCATACCACTAGCAGCTTGTTGACGACAAGATTGCCTTGTGTGTCAACTGGAAAATCTTACAAGCTTAACTTCGGTTGTGATTTACGTCTCGGCATGCATCGTCTTGATGGTGTCTTGATGCCGAATTGCGACTTGAAAACCTCTTGCCACTCCCTTGAAGATTGCGCCAACTTTGTGTAAGTTGTCCAACGCGAGGCGGAGCAGAGTTTGGTTGAAGTCTGTTGAGATTAATCCACATCCCGTCTTAGAGTAGAATTTAGAACCTTCCTATCCCTACACATTTAAATTCAGTTCATTTCTGGTTAGTGTTAGGAAACTTGTGCTCACCTGCCAAATCATTCGAACCACGTGAAACCCTTAATCTGCTGTCTGCTATCAGTTGCCGAACAATTGTGTAAGTCCCCTCGTGATACCAGCAAAATCACAACAAACCAACTGAGGGTATTCTATTGCATTATCTGAACCTTGGAGTTGAAAGTATGAACTCTCTCGCAATCTTAGCATGCTGAATACTTTGTTCAAGAGAGGATAGAGTATCCGTTGGGAAATTTTATTCTGTGTTGGTGCGGTCACGAAAATCACACAACACTACCAACCAAAGCACTACCAAAAATAGAAGTGCATGTCATATCACTGCGAAGCTCTCTAAAAACTGAGAAAGAATCCGCAAACCAAATTCCGAAACTCCAACATGCAAACCTCCGAAAATGCCAAAAACCTCTAAACAACTGGAAACCCTAATTTTACCTCCGACGAGCCTACAGGCATCCGAAATAGGCTGACGAGCCACTGCACTGCTCATTGATAAGAAGGGGACATTACACTAGTTTGCACTTAGCTAACCCACGTTTTTGTTCATGCTAATCGGAGAAGTGTATAACTTTTTGTGGGTGCTAGTTTATTCTCTTTCTCATGCTTGGGCAACCCTACTTGTAAAATATGGTGATTTTAGAAGGTGCACATGATTTTTAGAGGCAGGTCGACCTACTTAGGAGGCCGTACCTTTAGTTGAGGGTGTCTTGGAATGCGTGTTGGTGAAAATCAGACTTGTAAGTGGGGGCTTACTGCCCTATCTTGGACGCCTAGTAGTGAGGGTTTGTTTGCAAGTGATTTGGCTTCATTTTGATTAGTATTGGAGGAGATATGATCATTTTATGAGGGCTGGTTGTGTTTTCGTGTTCGCTGTTCATGCATATCAGATTGTTGCACCAGTCATATCAGACCTAATTCTCTTTGGTACTTTCATGTTTTATGATGTGTTACACCCCATTGTGTTAATACTTATTTACTTTTACCTAGTTGTGTGAAAATGCTTTAAATGAATGTATTTATGCTTTATGTGTTTTGAAAATATGAATAATAAATGTTTGATTCAATTTGATGTTATATAATGATTCTGATTGTGAAACATATGATGCAAATGAATGTATTGTTTTCGGCTAACTATTGTTGCAATGTACTAAGTTGGATGCAAGAATAGAATCAAGCCTCCGGAAGAGAGGGGAAGTATCACTTAGGAGAAGAACTTGGTCTGGTAACTTTTAATCATAGTTGGACTACTCGCCAAAAAATCGCGAATTCTTTTTTGAAACGAGTTTTAACAGAAAGTAATCTCCAAAATAACTCGTCTTTTTTTGGCGAGCTTTTCAGAAAAACTCGGCTTCCTAGCAAAAAGAAACCTGCAATCGGAATAAAGGCAATTTCGATTCATTTTTTGCGATTTGTGTGGCTTTGAAGGCCCCCAGACCCCCGCAAGGGGCGCTACCCCTCAACCCCGCTAGGGGCGTTGCCCCCAGACCCCCACGAGGGGCGCTGCCCCTCAACTCCACAGGGGGCGTCGCCCCCAAACCCCCACGAGGGGCACTGCCCCTCGACCCTACTAAGGGTATTGCCCCTAGACCCCCACAAGGGGTGTTGCCCCTCCCCTACTAGGGGCATTGCCCCTAGACCCCTCACAAGCCTCAACCCATTGGGGGCATTGCCCTCAAACTCCCATTGAATTCATTTGATTTTCTAGGTACTCTCCAAGTCCAAGTTTCCAAGTTTTCCCACAAAGTCTTCTATCTATAATATCGTCTAGTTCTACCTCCCCTAGTTTTCACTAGACATGGGAAAGAGGAAGATAAATTTGTAAAATATATTAATGTAGTATTTACTTTCATTTTTACAAAAACAATTTGCTATTTTCATTTTGTTTCAGAATATCAACATCAGCACATTCCACATGAGGATGCCATTTTGTACCCAATTTGCTTTCAAATCAATCAAATACAACTAGACTCAACTTGTTTCTTTTATGTACTCATTTATTGACTCATTGGATGCATCTTCTCATTGAATTTTGCAAAAAAAATGCATTTTTAGTGAAATTTAAGCGATTTTTTAAGTTGTCAAATTTTTTGCGAGTTTTTTCCAAACCAAGTTTTCCGGGCTTGCCAAGTACTTGCAATTGGCGAGTTTTCCAACTATGCTTTTAATAAGACCTAAACTAAGCTTTCACACACACTTCTAGTTGGTCAAGTCGGGCTAATAGCTTGGAAAATAGTTACCTTTAGTCTTGTTTGAGTATGATTAGAAGAGGTTATGGTTTTATGAACGTTCTTATCTTGGGGGTTAAAAGTGTTGAGGTCTCTTTGTGATGTGTGAGTTCTTTATGTGTTTATATTTAATCGATGGGATATATACATAAAATGTATATAGATGTATATATGCATGTGTCAACGATAAACTCATACACATGAGTAAATACGTGCATGAGTATACATAGATAAACGTATCTACGCATGCTCATGGACGGATTACCCATATGCATGGGAATATCGATCGGACAAAGGTTATATATATATATACTATGTTCCACGACGTTTCGAGGACGGGGACGGGGGGACGATTGGGGACGTGTTTCCAGGACGTTTCCTAGGGGGCCATTTTTAGGGAACGGTAGGGGACGGCGACATACAAAATACATATATATGTATATGATTTTTTCAAAATTTATTAATATATTATAGACAGAGAGGGAAAGAGAGAGAGAGATATGTCAATAAATTAATAATTGATAACAGCAATATCAATATGTAAATAAATCACGAGAGTAGTAGTATAACAGCATAATAAATGTCATTAAAGCATTATAAAATTTATCACAGCAGTATCAAACATCAATAAAACCATGGTCTATCAATATCCAAATGTTTCAAACATGCATCTAGAAGCCTCAAAGTTCAAACATGAAAATCAAAATACTAAATACAACAGTCTATGAAATTAAGCCTCATTCGGGCTAAGAATATCGAAAGGCTCAAAACTATCTAAGTCACTATCATTCGGGCTATCAAAACTAAAATCGTTTTCCTTCTTCACAGGCGCATGAGAGAGAAGTGAGAACCCGTGCCTTCCTTCAATCGTGAGAATTGAGACTCAAAATGAAAATAACATTCAATATTTTGTTTCTTTGGCATTTAGGGAAAAAATTTAGACTTGGGAGAATTCGTGGGCCCTACACGACCTCAGAAAGGTGAAATAATTTTTTTTTAAATCGAATTTTTTAATGTTTTCAGCCTTCAAAAAGCTCCCAGTCCATAGGGGACGGTTAGCCATCGCTGGTACAATGAGGGACGTTTCCAATGTCCCCAATTCGTACCAAGGACGGGGAACCGTCCCCAATCAGCTGGAAATGTTTCTTGTCGTTTCCTTCAAATTTGCTTGATTTGGAGACAGTAGGGGACTGTCCCCTCTACGTCCCCCCGTCCCGGGGATGGCTGGGGACGGGGACAGTGGCTTTTAGGGCAGGTGATGCGTCCCAGTGTAACATAGTATATATATATATATATATATATATGTCAATTGATGGGATTGTGAATATATGTGTTTTACTATCGAGGCAATGATATATATATATATATATATATATTAATGTGTGCATATGTATCGAATGAAAATAGAAATGCCCATACAAGTATATTAATATATAAATAAATTTGTATATGTATATATATGCATGCATCATTATGCGAAATATGAAAATATGTGTATGTTTATTCAAATATCGAATAATGCATTTTATAAACTTATAAGTTGAGATATATATATATATACACATATACACATATTATGTTATGTATGTATATAATATATATATTAAATATATGTTAATGATTTCAAATAGCACTAAAATGTTTATTAAGCGCATAACAAATAAAACACGGGATATACTATGTATAAAGCGCAGCATATACATATAGTATAGAGTGCAGAGATAAAGGGAATTGCGCATCAATGAAGGAATGCATAAACAATAAACATTGTATTAAGTATTTAAATGTTGAGTAATATAAAACATAGACAGCACTAGAATAAACCACATGGAATCAAAGCAAACCAATGTGAGATAAATCTGCCAAGACTAAGTCAAAATATAAAAGCAAAGTGAATACTCAGCGTACAAGAAACTTTGACCTGGTATTTTCCAAATAGCAACCAAAAGAATAGGGCGCGTGATGTTTTATGTGGCGCCAATATATGAAAAGTGCGAACCTGTTAGAAGTCTAATATGCAAAACATATACCAGCATATGAAGCAAATTGAAATGAGAGAAATAGTCAAATGAGAAGCTGGCCAAAATGAGTCGACATGTGGAAACAATAACCTTGCATTTTTTAATGTTATTCTTGCTGTCCATTAGAATGAGCGACTCATTCTTTATGATGAAATCTGGCTGTGCATGTGTTTACTGTGCAATGTTTTTAGCTGCCACCTTTTCTTCTTGTTGTGTCTTTGTTTGCCTTGTTTGGAAAATTTGTTTAATTGGTTACTATGGAAAGGTTATTCTCATCTTTATGTGAAAGTGAAAGATTCTTGATGTACCTAGTCTAGGGATCTTTATTATTTGTGTGTATGTATATATTCCATATTAAGGAATGGGTGTTCATATTAGTATTAATATTATATTAAGTGGAGCTTATATAGATGATGTTTATTTAAGTTGGGTTATAGAACTACTTTGATTTACTTAGTAGAAGCGTCTTAGAGTACTTAAGAGGATAATAGGTTATTCCTAGGGTTAAGGTTACTCCATGGCGTAAGGGGATAGCCTAAGCATAGGTTATGAATGGTCAATACAAATCGAGCTAGGAAGGTGGGTGAAGTATATGACGACCACTCTAAATTCTAGGTGATGAATACTTTGGCCAAAGTAGTGTAAGTTGTCACTGTTTACACTGTCAATTCACAGTGATCCAGGTTTACATACTAGGCAGGGAATGTCATATGTGTGGGTGTAGCCACTATGTGACAGATCTAGATATGTAGGACACAACACCAAGCTCAAGAAAGGTCATTATTATGAGGTTACCAAACCAATCTCTTCGTCGAAGGGTAGGGCCATCTACCGATTTGGTAGATGTGCAGGGGACCGCAGTTAGTCCAAGGTTGGCAGAAAAGCGCTTGAGTGATACTTCTCCTCATCAGTAGGTGACCAAGATTTGATAGAGGATACCTGAACCATTCGTATATCTATTACCAGTAAGCTCAATGGAGCCTTGTATGTATTTTTGTATCCATTACTATGGAAAAATTGTAAAAGAGAAATGTTATCATGAAATTATGTACTATGAAATCACTACATTGGAAAGTTGTAATACTTTGATATAATGCAATGGGAAAGTGTGGAAAGATGTTAATTTCAAATGTGCATGCTATCTTTATATTTGAAAAGGGAAAAAAATTATTGCTTAAGCTGTTGTCATCTTTTTATATTCACTTAAGGTTAAAACATAGGAAAGTTACTGAGTAGAATAATGGCCATGTTACATGATGCCTAATTGTTCCTATGTTGCAGGGATTGTTCATTGATTCATTGGGCTATCATATTGGCTTGTTTATCTCTTAATATATTGTATTGGGCACTCATTGTAACGCTGATTTGGTAGTCCCAATCAGCTATTTGAGTTCTTGGTATTTTGGATACTTACCCCACTAAATAAGTGGTTGCTCTTCATGAATAAGCGGTTGAGCCTTTGCTTTATGTACTTCTCACTCCCGCTAAATAAGTGGTCGAGTTTCTTATTTTTCCTTGTCGCCCGCTGAAAAGTCGAAGTTTGTCAGCTTACCGCCAAGTGCATTTCCTTTCTTGTAATTCCTATTGAACAAGCTGATGTTTACTTTATTGCACTTGATTAGTCGTAGCATAGAGAATTTTTCAATATTGTAAGCCAACCATTGTATGCTCTCACCTTGCCCACATCAAGATCTAGGTGATCAGAAAGTGGGAGGTCTTCATTTCCAATTAGCTTGTTAATTCAGCTATTGCAAGATCCCCTTTCACCATATGCTCTCACCTTGCTCATATTGGGATCTGGGTGATCAAAAAGTGGAGGCTTGCTTTACAATTGCTTATCTTTGCATTTCATGTAACGTTAATGGGTGAAAATTTGCGGAAAATTTGGGGTTGGTTATTACATTTATGATGAAATATTTAAATGACCATCAAAAGCAAATGAAATGAAATGTCATTCAAATGCAAATTGGATGTGGAAATATAAAAGGGCATTGAGAGCTCATTTTGCACATTCATTGTTGAAGAATATTTTGCTAAGGGTTTTGCAGGAGGACCGAAGATACTGGAAATACTCTACTTCACTGAGGACGAAAACCCTTGTGAGGAAGCAACTTGATGTAGGAGTGAAAGATCTCTCAAGCCAACTTGTAGAAAATTCCATTTCAAGGATTGTGCTTGTGCTTCAATCGATTTGCAAGAAAGATTTCAATTTTTAGGGTTTGATGAGTTAGAAAGAAATTGGAGGTAAGGGTTATCAATCTATTTTGAGAGCATTTGCACAAGGGCATAGGCCGCCATATTGATGCATATTTGTGTTGCAAACTTCATATCGTTGGACCTCCCCTTATTGAAGCTATATTCGCATTGGCATAAGGTCTGAAGGAAGTCTTTGTGGACATATTGAGCTGGTCCATCTTATACACTAGCATTCCTAGCTAAGGCGTGGTTACTTGTGTTTTCTAAAGTTGCTAATACTCCTGCACAGCCTTTTATCCATCCTTGAAGAGGCGTCATTGTTGCATGTCGAGTCGAGGGTATGTGAGACAAGCGGTCGCCATTGTTGGTATGACATATTTGTTGTTGTGAAGAGTCTTATTCCCTGCACCAGAATTGTTGACTGAGTCATGAGGGTGATTACTGCCTGCTGTGCATTTTATAGCTGCACGGGAAACTATTTTGAGGTTGTGGGAATGATTGGCTATGTGGCATCAAACATCAGGTGCTACATATAACCCCACACCACTCTCTTGTCCTATGGTCTGAGTATATCTGCATTGTATACCTCTGTTGGGCATTGGAATCATAGCTGGGCGTGATATTCTAAGTTACCTTGTTGCATACATAGTCAACTCCCTTTGCTCCAGCGTGGGATCTTCAGGGTTTAATGTTGCTACAACTGCATGAAAGAAATATCATGGTCTGCAGATAAAGGCACAATTATCTTGAAGATTGTAAATGGTATTTATAAATTCTAAAGCTATGGTTGTATTTATGAAAATATCTACATAAACATATATACTATTGCATTTTTCATTGCCCAAAAATCTATTGTTGTAATTTCTATGCTGCAATAGGAGAATGAATATACACAATTTAATTGGTGCAATGAATGTACTAGATATTAGTTAAGTTATTCTACCCCTTTGCAAACTCTAAACATATCTGAAGTAAATCAGTCTAGTGCCATGCAAACTGTTTGACAAAATGCCTCATATGTCAAACTAAAAATATTGAGCAAAATTGCAAGTTAAAACTCAGATCGGGGTGGGATATTATAGTGGTATCAGAGTTGGTTTTCCTGCCAGCTCGAGGGGTTATCAAAGAAAGGAATTTTTAGATTGCTTTGTTGAGTGTCCGGCACTCATTTATCAGTTTCAGTTGGTTCACACCTCTGCATGTTAGTGACCAGCACCTACATGTCTATGTCCGTGCTTCTCTTCGATAGTTGTTAGAAGCAAGGGTAAAAGATGACTACAACTAAATCTATGTTTGAGCTGATGCAGGAATTGTACATGCTAATGAAGGACCTTGACATGAAAAAGGCATATATAAGGATGGTTGCAAAACCCAAACATTTGGATAAAGAAGATAAATTGCTTCAAGGTGAGTTGCAGCTTACAGGTGGTCATGAAAAGCTTGATCAGCAGTATTGCATTGGTCAAGGGGCAATAACAAGTAATGAGGAAAGTAAACCTGAAAAGCAAACATTTATTACAGCCACATCTAAAGAGCAATCTTCACTTGCAGGGATAATTTTCAGACATGGGATAGATGTTACAACAAGTAATGAGACCGGTTTCCAGTGTGGTGCACCACTAGGTTTGGCACCTAGTGATGTGTATAGTGTATACTATGAGCAGAGATGTTGGAGCATTCAAATTAGTTGAGCGTGATGGCTCTATATTTCATTCTAGTGATGATGATACAAGTGGCATTTGGTTTGAACCTTGAACCAAGCCTACGCAAAGTGGTAACATTTCAAATACTCGAACTTGGGAGTTTGGGCATCTATTCACAAAGGGCACCAGCCATAAGGAAAACAGTGGTCACATCTTCCTTAGACAAAGCGAGCAACATTTTATCTCATGGGATTCAAGTGTGGTGGCCCCTACATGTGACATGGATCCTATTTGGAATAGATCTACTGTTGACTATACTACTGACCTAACCTCATCTACAGGGTTAGGCATGAAGGATGACAATTTTGACGCTCATGGAGTTGATATCAGCCTTGAAAACAAATCTAACTTTATGTTGCATGACACTGTTTGCAAATCATAAATTTTATGAGCTTGATCAAATTAAGGGGTCCAATTAGTTGGCAGGACAACTGAAGGTGAGTGAAGACCAGATTAGTGCAGCCATTAGACATTTCAATGACACCCTTAAATCGATGGCCAAATGTTGTTGGAGGTCTTCGAGAGTACATACGGACCCAAATGGAGAACTTTCCCTTTCCGATTCATGAGCATTCAAAGAAGTGTTAGTAGTAATGAAAAACAATTACATTCAACTCCTCTCAAATAGAGATCACCTACTCATGCTTGGTGAGATCTACTATGATGCACTTAAGGGGAAAGAAAGGGAAGGGGATAAGCTTACTGATGGTTGAGGATTCCTTGAAGAGCACTTAGAAGGCCCTTCAAGAATCAAAGATTCAGATTGATGAACTCTGTGAGGAGTTAAGCTTGGTTCAATCTTCTTCATCCACAACAAATATCCAGTCTTCTATGGCTGTCATGACACCTACGGATGCTATGGGTACTCATGGTTTGAGGGGAGAACCCCTAATGGTGGTCGAGCACAAGGAGGTTTTAGGTTTGCAAGGGCCTAAGGACATGAATGATTCTAACATTTATGGGTTTTCACACAACTCACACCATAGTGATCATGAGTCACCTTTGAGGAAGAGCCAATTGAAGGCTCAGAACACAAATACATTAGAGGTAGAGATGCATACACGGCGCAGACTAGCCAGCAGTGAGGTGCATGTATCCACCTGTGACAGGAGTGCCAATCTCTACATTGGCGAGGTAGAGATTGATATCAATGAGTCTTGTGCTAAGGAGGCAAAGTCTTGTGTGACTAGCATGTTGGACCATCATGCTGTCCCATCTCACATGCATGAGGATTGCAGGGAATCATCTAGTGGGAGCATGTCTCTTATAATTGCTAGTAGTTCAAGTAATGCATTGGTTGGGGCTAATGATAGACATGAACCTAGTGAGTTGCAAGGACTCAAGGGACAACTGAAGGTTACCAAGGATAAGGTTGTCCAAACCTTAACTCATTTCGATAGCACACACAAGTTTGTGGAGTACCTCTTGTGGTCAGCACAATTGGAGGAAAGGCAAACAAGGGTAGTAGTGAGCACTTCTATATCTTGTTTGTGAACTATCAAGCATGCCCTAGAGTGGTTTAAATTAGAATACCTCCAGTTGCTTTCAGATAGGGACTTTGCTATCGGGTTTGCAAAGAGGACTTGCAGAGCAACTACCCAATCTGCCCTTCAAGATCAGAGATGTGAGCCACCTCCTAGTTCAGGTGATGAGAATGACGAGGCATGGGTTCCCAACGACTATGCAAGTCTACCATTGGCGCAAGCAAGCACATTCCACTTTGACTGCATAGTAAGAAGTGCTCATCATTTCTCTTTCAGTCCACACACAAATGATTCGATGATGCATAGGTGTGGGTTGACTCAAGATTCATATCATCCATTTTGGCATGGAGTGTTTCCATCTTCAGAAAGGTGGAACTAGGATCTGTGGAATTTCGACTCCGTTACTTTCAGATGGTTGTTTATAGGGATAGGGATCAAAGTTATATCATGCAGACGTCTCCTTGGCAGAGAGTGCAACTTTCGTGCTTCAAGGATGTCTATTGGAGGCACTTACCCATGTGTGGCATACACTTGCGAAGACAAGGATACAAGGGAGTTGTGTTTTTAGCGAGCATGATGGCATCGATAATCTAGCCCGATTCATAATTTTTGGAGGACAGCAATTATACGAGTTTGGAGGAGAGTTGCATCATCTCCTCGTCATGGGTGAGCGACATAGGGATGATACTCTATCACCCTATGACCTTGGCACAATCATTTGCATCCCCATAGGTCAATCTTACAATCTTAAGGGTGTTGATTTGTCCCATATCAACAACCTAAGAGGAGTTGTTACACCTCTTCTGACACCTATGAGGGGTAGTCATCACATCCAGCGGAGGTTTGCAAAGATTGGAGTGAGGTGTTGTGATGTTGGCACTTCGCGTTACCTCCATCTTCTCATGTTTGATGGATGTGAGGGTCTAATGTGTTGGGATCCAGGTGGTGACAGGTTTGGCATGTCAAATCGACTGGATCTCGATGAGTTGCTTCACCACTCTCAGCATGGTGAAGAATATATCAGAGTAGCACAGTGGAAGTCAACGAGTGTTGAGTATGGCAGACTTCCAGTTGGGATGGAGGATCCAAGATTCATTATGCATAGCAAAATACTTCTTTTTCAAAGAGTGACCTACAAAGCTGCCAAATTTAGCTCTATCATTATCCAATGGATGCAGTGGAGTTTTGGTAGAGCATTCTACAGGTTGATTTGGGATCCCGACATTCAAGTGACAGGCCAGGGTATTCTAGTGAGGAGGGGACAAGCAATCTTGGGGAGGGAAGACTATAATGTCCCCTTTTCCTAGGAAATTGATAGATGCAGTGGTTAGTCTATCACTTGGTCCCTGTAGGCTAACATGGTGTTTAGGGGGCCCTTTGAGGGTGATCTATGGCTCTTCAACAAGCCTTTTGGTGCTTATTTTTGTACTCTTCAGCTCAGTGTCCCAGTTTATTGGTGGTGTGCCTTTCGAAGGCCATTCAAGACACTTTGACCCACACTTACTATTTTTAGTAAGTCACTTGGATGTGTTGCTCATACTTACTATTTATAGTAAGTTATGGAATGATCAACAGCTATCATGCGTATATCTGGGAAGTTGATAGATTACTCCCATGAGTTGATATTGGTATATATCGAGGAGTTAATGATTTAATTTATATTATTAAATTGAATCCAATTTAACCTTAATAATTTAGTTATTACGGATGGCTTATTAAATGGTGTTATAAGGGGTTAAAAGGTGTTATGTGACATTTGCATAAAGTAATATTATTTTAATGTTTTGACCCCTCAACTTTATGATGAAATATTTAAATGACCATCAAAAGCAAATTAAATGAAATGTCATTCAAATGCAAATTGGGCGTGGAAATATAGAAGGGCATTGAGAGCTCATTTTGCACATTCATTTTTGAAGAAGAATATTTTGCTAAGGGTTTTGCAGGAGGATTGGAGAGTCTAGAAATACTCTGCGTCACCAAGGACGAAAACCCTCATGAGGAAAATCTGGTGCAAAAGTGAAAGATCTCTCAAGCCAACTTGCAATCAATTTTGTTCCAGGGATTGTGCTCATGCTTCAATCGATTTGCAGGAAAGATTTCAATTTTCAAGGTTTGATGATTTAACAAGAAATTGGAGGTAAGGGTTATCTATCTGTTTTGAGAGCATTGCACAAGGGCATAGGCCACCATATTGATGCATATTTGTGTTGCAGACTTCATATTGTTGAACGTCCCCTTATTGAAGCTATATTAGCATTGGCATGAGGTCTGAAGGAAGTCTTTGTGGACATATTGAGCTGGTCGATCTTATACACCAGCATTCCTATCTAAGGCGTGGTTACTTGTGTTTTCTGAAGCTGCTAATACTCCTGTGCAGCCTTTTATCCATCCTTGAAGAGGCGTCATTGTTGCATGCTGAGTGAGGGGTATGTGAGACAAGTGGTCGCCATTGTTGGTATGACATATTTGCTACTGTGAAGAGTCTTATTCCCTGCACCAGCATTGTTGATTGAGTCATGAGGGTGATTACTGCCTGTTGTGCATTTTATAGCTGCGTGGGAAACTATTTTGAGGTTGTGGGAATGATTGGCTGTGTGGCGTCAAACATCAAGTGCTGCATATAGCCCCACACCACTCTCTGTTGCTATGGTCTGAGTATATCTGCATTGTACACCTCTGTTGGGTGTTGGAATCATAGCTGGGCGTGATATTCTGAGTTACCTTGTTGCATACATAGTCGTCTCCCTTTGCTCCAGCGCGGGATCTTCAGGGTTTAATGCTGCTACAACTGTATGAAAGCAATATCATGGTCTGCAGATGAAGGCACAATTATCTTGAAGATTGTAAATGGTATTTATAAATTCTGAAGCTATGGTTGTATTTCTGAAAATATCTACATAAACATATATATTGCAGCATTTGTCATTGCCCAAAAATGTATTGTTGTAATTTCTATGCTGCAATAGGAGAATGAATATACATGATTTAATTGTTGCAATGAATGTATTGGATATTAGTTAAGTTATTCTACCTATTGATGTTTATAGCAGCTTCAGTCGCATTCTTCCAGCCATCTCCTTTACTTCATTTGATAAATTAAATTATGGCCAAGGGGAGCTATTTAATTTATAAGCATCGAGAGGCACAATTTTATATGTTAATTAATGAAGAGCACCTTGAATGAGGCCAACCTCATGCTCCATTAGTCGCAATTTTCCTAGGCGCAATCTTCCATGAAAAGGCATCATTTACTATTGGTGGCCGACTCTTGGTGAAGGTCGACTTGAGAACATTTGAAGAGGCACGTCCTCTCTCTAAACTTGTATATATATTCGATGATTCACTCATTTGTTCATCATTCATTCAGTTCATTCATATCCAGTTCGAGTTCTTCATATGCGAGTTCAATTCAAGAGCAAAAGTTCGAGTTATTAGATTGCAGATTGCTTCATTGCATTACTGAGTATTCATCAAATTGTTGTGCATCTTCTTGTAATGTTCCCTTTTTCAGTGTGATCTTGTTTGGTGATGGTTAGCCTATTACTTAGACCCTTGTAGGCTAACAGGATTTTGTTAGAGGGTCAGTGGCCTTATTTGGTGGGTTTTGTCGTTTCCATCCTTTGACTTCAATGATTGGCTCACAGGAGGCCTTGGCAGTTCAGTGATTGACAGCTTCTGACGGCACGTCAATACGACAGGTTATGAGCGAGATATTAATATTCTCGTGAAATTGAAGTGTTTTACTTTTAACTTTATTTAATGGAATATTATAAAGTTGATTTGACTTTATAATAAAGAATTCACTTAAATTTATTTAAGTGGAAAAAATAAAACACTTTACTAAAAGGAGCGCTCACTTTTTAATATGTTGACTATTGAAAAAGAATAAAATACATTTTTAATGTATTTTAAGTGAAAAGTGATGCCACTTTTAGGAATGCGTGCCTTTTGGGGTTTATAAGCAACCAAAGGGAAAAATCGAACTCATTCATTGATTATTTGATATTTTCTTCTTTGGCTTGGCTTGAGCTTGGTTTTCTCTGAGACAAGGGTTTCAGGATAGTTTATCTCTGAAGAGCGACAATTCTTCACAGATCTGTGATTGTGAGACTGTGAAAGATGAGTTGAATGATTGCAACAACAGGAGCTTCAATTCAGGAGTTCTACAGTGCTTCAATGAGGATTTTTTGTGTAGTTTTCAGTATTTTACAATAAAGACAGGAGGGTTTCAGCTTCAAGCCGTCATCTTCAGGTTTCTACAGCTTTCAGCGCTCATACTTCAATGTTCTTGCTTGGGCCGTACTTTCCAGCCTTGCAAAAACATCCTTCTGGAGGCTAGGCGTGTGATGTAACTTGCAAAAACGCCTTCCTTTTTGCTTCAGACAGTGTTCCATACTTGGCATCCATCCTTCACTGCTGACTATATCCAGTTTCTACTGGGGAGAAGTCAGATCTGTAGCTCTGGCGTCCAATTCTGCCAATTTTCACCATTCTTGGCTGGCAAACTGGAATATTTTCTTAATTAAATAATCTGGAGCATTTCGGGTATGTCTATCATATGTATTCTCTTTGTTACAGTAATTTAATACCTTCTGCACTTTCATTTCGTCAATTTTAGCTCAAATTTGAGTTTTATGAGAAAAACTGTGCAAACGCCCCTTCTACTTCTCTCTAGAAATTTCTCAAAAAACTAAAAAACACAAAAAGATAAGCAAAATACAGGGGTTTGAGAAGAGGAGCCAGTTGGGATCATCACACTTCTGGCCTTCATATCGGCCTATTGTAAAGGAGATTATTTGTGCTATCATTAATATATAAGATATATATTAGTGTTGGGTTTTTCTCCCTCAAGAGGAGGGTTTTCCCAACGTATTTGTTGTGTCTTGTGTTGCTTTTTGAATTAATTTCTGTGCATCTTAATCTGATCATAAACCTTAACATGGTATTAGAGTGGGTTTGAGAAGATCGTGATCAAATTTGTTCTCACAGCGATACTCTATCCTCTTCGTTATATTTCTTTGTCTATCTCTACTTTAGTCAAGATGGTGAACGGTTTGAAGATTGAGGATAGACTCGAGGGAGCATCCAACTATACATCATGGAGGTTTAGAATCATGCTCACATTGGAAGAGAATGATTTGGCTGAGTTTGTGGAGACCAAAGTTCCCGAACCAGAAGAGGAGGAAGAGAAGTTGCAATAGAGGAAGAAAGACATCAAAGCGAAGAAGTTGTTGGTTGATTCCGTCAAAGACCATATTGTTCCGATTGTCTCCAAGTTGAAGACGGCAAGAGATATGTTCAAAACATTGGAGGAGATGTACGAAATCAACAACACAAGTTAGGCACTTGCACTGAAGCAACAACTACACCATGTGAAGATGGCGAAAGGAGAAAGAGCGATTGCCTATTTCATGAGGATTTCAAAATTGAGAGATCAGCTCTCGTCTATTGGTCATGTGGTTGATGATAAAAATTTGACGATGCTTGCTCTCAATGGTCTTCCATTATCATGGGAGTCCTACATTCAAGGAATCAGTGCAAGATCCAAACTTCCTAAGTTTGATCGCTTGAGAGCCGATTGCATTTAAGACGAGTCAAGATTGGTGACCAGAGGCGTTGGTCAAAGTTCATCTAATGAGGATATTCATGTTCTCGCCTCCCAAGCCTCGAAGAAGAAATTTAAAGATGGAAAGAAAGGATTCTTCAAAAGAAATCGAGATAAGGGAAATGATGGTGCTCCCCCCTCCAAGAAAAAGAGAGACTTGTCCAAGATCCAATGCTTTAGGTGTGATAAGTTTGGCCACTTTGCTAAGCATTGTCCAACTAGACCTAAGCAACAAGCCACCGTTGCAGATGTTGATGATGCTTCTCCACAGAAGGATACATGTGAATATTTGTTCTACTCGGCATTGTCAAGCAATGTACCTACAGACACCAACACTTGGCTGATCGACAGTGGTGCTTCTCGTCACATCACTAGTTTTAAGGAGCACTTATCAAGCTTGGTGGAGAGAGATTCGTCCGAACAAGTCATTATCGGAGATGATGCTAGCTACTCCGTGAAAGGGATTGGGACCTCTACTCTTCATTTGGATTCCGACATCACACTTCAATTGAGCAATGTTCTTTATGTTCCAAGAATCAAACGTAATCTCCTTTCAATTTCAGCTCTAGAAGATAAAGGATATCAAGTTGCCTTCCTTCTCCAAAGGAAAAGTACTTGTGTGGATGGAGAATTCCAGCTTCAAGGATGCTCAAGTAATTGGTGTTAGACATGAAATTCTCTACAGGCTTTGTACACGTCCTCTACAGGCTTTAGTCCATGATTCTTCAAGTCTATGTGATCTTTGGCATCAAAGATTGCCTCACCTGCACTTCCGAGCCTTACCTATCATGGAGAAGATGGTTACAGGTCTTCCTAAGTTAAATCAGGAGCATCAAGGAACTTGCAAAGGTTGTGCAATGGGTAAGAATACAAAAGCACCTTTCCATAATAGAGAAAATAGATCTAAGTGTATTTTAGACCTTATTCATTCTGATTTATGTGGGCCTATGTATGTTCCGTCTTCGAGTGGATTCTTGTATTATGTTTTGTTTATTGATGACCACTCTAGAAAGACTTGGATTTACTTTTTGAAAACTAAAGAGTCTGAGGAAGTGTTAGGAAGGTTTAAGGAGTTCAAAGCCTTGGTAGAAAATCTTTCTAGCAAAAGAATCAAGGTCCTCAGATCTGATAATGGTGGAGAATACACCTTTGGCAGCTTTCGGGATTTTTGTGTTGATGCAGGGATTAAGAGGGAGTTTTGTGCCCCCTATAATCCTCAACAGAATGGTGTTGCAAAGAGAAAGAATAGGTCGATCGTGGAAGTAGCAAAAGCCATGATTCATGATCGGGATCTGCAAACCTTCTTATGGGCAGAAGCTTTTAGGACTGCAGTATATGTACAAAATAGAAGTCCTCACAAGATCATGGAGAATATGACTCCGGAAGAAGCCTTTACAGGAAAGAAGCCTGAGGTTAGTCATTTAAGGATCTTTGGATGCCCTGTCTATATTCATGTTCCAAAGGAAAAGAGAACAAAGTTGGAGCCTTCTGGCAAGAAGGGAATTTTTTGTGGGCTACAAAAAGACATCAAAAGCCTACAGAATATACATTCCAAGGTAGAAGTTGATCGAGATCAATAGGGATGTCACATTCAAGGAAGATGTTGCATTCAGGAGATCCAAGGGCACTCATATGGAGATCGATAATGAAGAGTCTCCTCAGGATATGGAAGTTGACCATACTCCTGAAATTCAGAGGGACACTTTAGAAGCGAAAGAAGATATTGATCTTGTTGAACCCTTAGAACCTACTGATGGGCCTACCGACATTGTAATTGGGAGAAAAAGACCTCTATGAGCCAGGCGTACTATGCAAGAGGCTGAAAGTTTTGCAGCTCCTAGAGGCACATTCAAAGAAAACAAAAGGCCACATAAGTTCTCCAGTTATGTTGCCTTAATGAGTCAGATTATCGAATCTGAGCCTATCAGTGTTGACGAAGCGTCTAGTCAACAAGTTTGGAGATATGCTATGGTAGAGGAGTACTAGTCAATTCTCAAAAACGATGTTTGGGACATTGTTCCTAGACCCGAACGCAAGTCTGTGGTATCTTCAAAATGGCTCTTCAAGATCAAGCATGCAGCTGATGGAAGCATTGAGAAGTACAAGGCTAGATTTGTGGCTCGTGGGTTATCACAGAAAGAGGGAGTTGATTATGAAGAAACATTTGCTCCTATTGCTCGCTATACTTCTATCAGAACCATCATTGCTACTATTGCATCTAGAGGATGGAAGATTCACCAGATGAAGACATCATTTCTGAATGGTGTGATTGAGGAGGAAGTTTATATCAAGCAACCTGATGGATTTGAGGTACATGGGAAGGAGTCTCATGTTTGCAAGCTGAAGAAGGCTCTATATGGTCTTAAGCAGGCTCCTCGTGCATGGTACGAAAGGATTGATCATTACCTGTCAAGTTCGGGTTTCTTGAAGAATGATGTTGATTCAAATCTATACTTCAAGGAAATTGATGGTGAAGCATTAATTTTGGTCTTATATGTTGATGATTTGATTCTTACTGGAGAAGATCACCTGATTCTCGAGTGTAAGAAGGAGTTGGCTTCTGAATTTGAGATGAAGGACCTTGGGCTCATGCATTACTTCCTTGGCTTAGAAGTCTGGCAGAAACCAAATGAGATGATTCTAAGTCAAGGAAAGTACATCATTGATATACTTAAGAGGTTTGGTATGATGGATTGCAAATCCATGTCTACACCCATGGAGACCAACCTACATAAATTGAAGGAGGCTGCAACTAGTTCACACTTGGTGGATCCTACTATGTACAGACAGCTAATCGGGTCCTTGATGTATCTAGTTAACACTAGACCAGATATTTGTTATGCTGTAAGTGCACTTAGTCAGTTCATGTGTGAACTGAGACAGATACATGTTGTTGCAGCTTAACATATCCTAAGATACTTGCATGGCACAGTTGGATATGGGTTGAGATATTCTTCAGATGCAGACTTGGAGCTACATGGTTACACTGATTTTGATTGGGCAGAGTGTGTCAAAGATCGGAAGAGCACCTCTGGTTGTTGCTTCAATTTGGGTTCTGCTATGATATCCTGGTGCAGTAGGAAGCAGTCATCTGTGGCATTGAGTACAGCAGAGGTAGAGTATATTGCAGCTTGTATGGCAGCTCGGGAAGCAGTGTGGCTTCGTAAGCTCCTTGCAGGATTGTTTGGACAATCAATGGAGCCTATTATCATTCATTGTGATAACCAGAGTTGCGTGAAGCTTTTTGTCAATCTTGTGTTTCATGACAGAACCAAGCATGTTTAGATCAAGTATCACTATATTAGAGATATGCTACTACGGAAGGCTATACAGTTAAGGAATATCGGCACTGATGAGTAGACGGCAGACATTCTCACCAAGCCTCTCTCCAGAATCAAGTTTGTGTACTTTCGAGATAAGCTTGGTATGGTGGAGAATCCAGCCTTAACTAAGAAAGAGTCTCAGCATCAGTGAGCCTGTTTAATGAGTTCTTCTCTATGAGAGAAGTTCGAGGTGAAATCCCTTATTAATGAGTCCTTCTCTGTGACAGAAGTTCGAGGTGAAATCCCTTGTTAATGCATTTCTCTTTGACATTTGAGGTGAAAGCCCTTGTTTCCACCCTCTGAGAGAGTCATGGTGGATGTCATGTGTGTGACTCCATGACAGCATCACGTGAGAGAGTCTGTGATGATCTTTTGTAGTTGTGTTTCACCCTCTGGGAGAGCTATGGTGAAAGTCATGTAGAGGTGACAACATCACGCAAGTGATGAACACTTGTACATACCATACATGGTTGTAGCCATTATGGTTGATATCATGTTGAGGTGATATCTGATATCACGATGAGGTGATATTCTTCTTCTCCACTCATGGTTGTAGCCATAGTGGTAGACATCACGATGAGGTGATTTGACTTGTGCAGCTGGAAGTATCCTCCCTAGCTGAGAGGGAGTGTTGATGTTTATAGCAGCTTCAGTCGCATTCTTCCAACCATCTCCTTTACTTCATTTGATAAATTAAATTATAGCCAAGGGGGGCTATTTAATTTATAAGTATCAAGAGGCACGATTTTATATGTTAATTAATGAAGAGTTGCACCTTGAATGAGGCCGACCTCATGCGCCATTAATCACGATTTTCCTAGGCGCGATCTTCCATGAAAAGGCATCATTTATTATTGGTGGCCGACTCTTGGTGAAGGTCGACTTGAGAACATTTGAAGAGGCACGTCCTCTCTCTAACCTTGTATATATATTCGATGATTCACTCATTTGTTCATCATTCATTCAATTCATTCATATCCAGTTCGAGTTCTTCGTATGCGAGTTCAATTCAAGAGCAGAAGTTCGAGTTATTAGATTGCAGATTGCTTCATTGTATTACTGAGTATTCATCAGATTGTTGTGCATCTTCTGGCCTTCATATCGGCCTATTGTAAAGGAGATTATTTGTGCTATCATTAATATATAAGAGATATATTAGCGCTGGGTTTTTCTCCCTCAAGAGAAGGGTTTTCCCAGGGTATCTGCTGTGTCTTGTGTTGTTTTTTGAATTAATTTCTGTGCATCTTAATCTGATCATAAAACTTAACACTACCCCTTTGCAAACTCTACATATATCTGAAGTAAATCAGTCCAGTGCCATGCAAACTGTTTGGCAAAATGCCTCATATGTCAAACTAAAAATATCGAGTGAAATTGCAAGTCAAAACTCAGATTGGGGTGGGATATTACACTCTCAAATGCCAAGAAAGATGAAAATGAATCTATGAGGGAGTTTGTTGTGAAATTCAACTATCTAGTTACCAAGATTACTGACAATTTAAAACCTTCTAAAATTCCTTTGAGTTGCTTCATCAATGATTTATCTTTAGAAGTTGCTTTCTTTCTCAAGACAAGTAATGCTACAAAATTGAAGGACACTCAACTTCAAGAACGCATTTTTGATTTGAAGGACCATATGATCACTTCAGGAAAAATTCAGAAAGATTGAATCAAATAATTAGTTCCTTTGAATGTCCCGCCACTTCAACCATACCCACCTCCTCCAAACAAAAATGATTCTTTCATCAATTATATCAACAATAGCTCTCATGTGCCTACTTCTCCAACAAGGCAAGTAAAAGAACTTACTTTTCCTTCACACACATGCTGCTTGGTCCATGCAAAAGCTCAACATGATAGAAGAAATTGCTTTGAAATGCATAGATTCACACAAATTTTGACATCTACAAATGAAATCAAGAGTCTTTGGGTGATCCTCAACATCTAGTAGATCAATCTAATGACAGCTCAATGATGGGATATCCAATATGAACCTAATAAGGTAAGAAATAGTTTGCATACTCATTTATTGAATAATGTCATTTGTTTGTGTAATTAGGAAATGTAAATATAACAAAAATATCCACAAGTAGATATATTGCCTACTTTCAAGTCCTTTGAAGCTAAAGAGGGATTGTTAATGGATGAAGAGCCTAATGTTACACAAATTTGCCACATATTCTTTAAGGAAGATGAAGGCACCCAAACATCTAAGGAGCAAAGTTGCAAACAAAAGTCAATTCCACTAAAGAGGATGATAAATCCAATATTTTCTTTCTTCATTTGAAGGATTGTTCAAAGAGTCTACAACAAATGTAAGCAAAGAAGAGCAAGGTATTTTTCTCTTTCAAAAGTGTTCAATTTCAAGTTGAGCAATCTCCATAAGCACTAATGATGAAATCTCATTTGAAACCTATTGGAAAAACAAACACTTTGTAAGGCTAATGTTTTTGTTCAAGTCATCAAAGAAGCATCACGATTAGATCAAAAATAAGATTTATTCTTGAAGATAATTCAGCTTTAGAGGTACTCACCAAATCAAAAGTATATATTAAGGATTCTTTACTAGAATTTGATTGTTTTTTGCAACACCTTGAAGGTGGATTTTCAAAAGAGGACACAGTGAATTTTCTCCTAAGTTTTGACTTATGTTCAATAGATCACATACATGTCAATGAAGCAGAAGTGGATTTTCTTCTTCAAGATATCAAAGAAGAAGGATGGCCAATCAAAGAAAATGAAATGCTACCAGAGAATCATATTCACACTCCTTCCTAGGTAATAGGAGACAACAATTGCATGATTGATAATAAGGAGTTTCATTGCTTCTTCCCTCTTAAGAGTGTATTCATTGAAGCTGATTTCTCAAATAAAGACTAAGGGACTCAATTTATCCAAGGACCACTACTATAGGATGATGGATAGCAAAGTTTGTTGCCAGAAGATGAAAGTTTTCAGCATGTGTATTTTGAAAATGATCTAGTGGTTTATGATTCAAACCTTGATGGTCTCTTAGATTCAAACTCCAAAAAAATATTGGATGAAGGTTCAACTGATGAAAATAATGAAGAGATGTCCTGAACACAAGGTGCACAGCTGATATCCATTGTAGATCCAAAAATTCAAGAACAGGTGATGGAATTTTCCTTGAACAACTTCAGCTTTTCTCGGAGGATGATACTTGGACTAAGTTCACATATATCAATGAGATGGTTGAACAAGATTCAATCAAATATGTGATGATTACCATTCCCACAAATGTGCAACAGCCATAGAATCTTGCTAGATATCTGTTGTGACCTTTTCACACCTCGCCCCATTCAAAATGGGGACCCCCTAAAATTTTTCTCCATTCGGGTCTTTTGGCTTTGCCTTTTTGGTCTGTCTCTCTCGGTCTGTTCCTTCCATTTGCTAGTGTACTTACCATTTGACCAGGATTTGAATTATGACTAAGTCTGAAGGGTTTTTCAATGAATTAGGGTTTATAATTTTCAAACTACTTTGAGGTCAAATCGATTGGATAATCAACTTCTGAACTTAGCACTGTTGTTAGGATACTTCTAGCAAGATTTCTCTAAATTTTCACTGATTTCTGCCAACTTTCTATTTTTAGTAAGTGTCAATTAAGGGTTTGTTTTCTCGAGATTTTCACGTTCTGACAACTTCATTACATTCCAAGCACTTTGAACTCATCACTAGCCAAAATTTGAGCAGAAACAGGGGACTTGCTATTTTTAGCAGTTCTGCCTTTGGAGGCAATTACCAGAGTTTACATGTTGAATTTTCAGATGCATGTCTGGATATTCTTTGTGGGTTTTTTGAGACCTTCGCAGTGATATGACATGCAAAATAGGATAACAACTTTTAGCGTTCAGCCTTCAGAGGCAGATATTAGGGTTTGCATGCAGATTTTCTCAGTGCATGTCGGCATATTCCTTCTGGGTTTTCTAAGAGCTTCGCAACGATGCAACATGCAAGTAGAACTGGTCACTTTTCAGAAACTTGCTATTTTTAGCCAGTGCTTGCATGTTGAAGGATTTTCTGGGTTTTTCTGGGTTTTTCAAGATTTTTCGGGCACTGTAACATGCAAAATCATCTGACAGCCAGTTCGTCACTTTTTCAGCTACTTTCTATTTTTAGCAGGTACGCTCTGACAGTTGCTCGACACTCCAGAATTGCGAACACGGTAACATGCAACAGAAACAAGGTCAAACGAAGCTCATTTGAGGCACATGCTGAAAATTAGGGTTTCGAGCTTGAGGACTAAAAATGAGGAATTAGACGTCAAAATGTCCAAAATTGAAGTGTCCACCATGATCAGCATCTTTCGAGGAGTCTGCTGGCCAAATTTGAAGACAATCAAAGCACTTACTGTTTTTAGTAAGGCATTCCCAACACGGGCTATAAATAGAAGTCAATCTCAGGCGCCAGCGCAGACAGGTAGGTTTACCAACGAGGATCACTGCATTCAAATTTCAACTCAAACGGAGTTAAGGAAGTCTCAAAATCAAGCAGCTGCTATAAATAGTAAATCACTCCAAAGCATGCCAAAAATAGCAGGTCAACATTGAGTCTCAGTATGAACAGGTCAAACATGTGATGAGGACCCCTTGGCGCAAATTTCAAGACAAACGGAGTTGCAGAGAATGGAGAATCAGGCACTTGCTATTTTTAGCAGGCTGAAATAGAGAAATTAGAGTTTCCTAAAATCAAGGGCGGAACAGGACAGTCGTGCAAAAGCAGCATCCAGCCATGGTCGTTACACTTCAGGCATTTAGTACATGAAATTTGAAGACTTTATGAGCAATTGCTATTTTTAGCAGGTTGCTAAAAATAGCAGGTGCAGACAGGCATCAGGCCCTGACAGCACGATCACACCACAAAGTTTAAAACAGGGCGAAAATCAGGCCTTTCAAGGGTCAGAAGTCGGTTGAAAGCACGAAATTTGAGGAACTTTCTAAAAATAGAAAGTCAGGGCGAATTAGGGTTAGCAGGAGAAAATCATCCTAAATTTGGCAAAGGGGCACGAAGCACATCAAGTTTGATAATTTTTCAAGTCGGGCACCAGAATCTGTTTTAAAAGGCAAGAGACAGGCGGAAATTCTACCAAGGCAAAAATGAAGGCTCACAAGTCAAACCTGGAGTTGACCCCTCCACAAGCGCTTAGGAGCTTGAAGAATAAAATTTTATCAAAAATAAAAGTTCTACATGTAATTTGCGCCCAAAGATGTTGGAGTGGGAAAATTCGTCTAAGTATTAAAATTGGAAGTAGCCTACATCAAATGTGCCCCACTTTGAAGAACTTCAAATTTTGACTAATTGTCAAAATTGAAACCTCCATGGGTCAAATGCGCCTAAGCTTGAAGAGTAAAAATGTTCTAAGTGTGAAAGATTTGAAGAAGTACCTCCAGAATGCGCCATTGGTTAGGAAGGTGAGATTTAACTAAGGCACCAAAACTAAAAGTTCCATGGGTCAAATGCGCCCCTCTTCGAAGGAACTTCAAAATTTTCTAAGTGTCAACGAATTTGAAGTCCAGGGGTGGATTTGCGCCCTTGAGCTTAGAGTCATAAAATTGAAAGCTTGGCATGCCTTTTGTGCCCCACTTCAAATTGAAAGCAACCCCTCTCATTGTAGAAACCCTAGTTTCCCCTAACCTCCGAATCTGACAGTCTTCTGTGTTTTTTTGAAGTGTTTTGGGTTTTTGCTTGTTTTTGAGTTTTTTGAGCAATAAATGAAATGGTACGATTTTTGCAAATAATTGAAATAAATTCAATAAAAATTAAATGACTTTGGAAATGATGGAAATAGAATGCCAGTATGTTTATTTTGATCTTCTGTAGTGATTACAAAAATACCCAGTTGCATGCAAGCAAGAAAATAATGGAATTTATTAAGAACCTGGCAAATCTGATTGCAATAAATGGACTGTTGTAGCTGGTACGGCTGAGATGATATATTGCTTTCTCCTTCCGTCTGGTGCTTCAGATAAGATCTCCAATATTAGGCACTTCCAGAAATGATGAAAAATGATCTCAAGGCAAGGCGTTTTCTCCAGAAACAAAGGACGGCTTCTGTCAAGATGGTACGGCCAGAATGTTGAAAGGTACGACCTGTACAGGTACGGCCTGATCAGAAACAGCAATAAATGGTTGTACGGCTTCTTCACCAATCTCCAGATCTCCAGTATAAGTGCGCCTAGATGAATGATAGTCTCCTGAATGCAACTCTTCAGAAAACCTTGTGTATGAATATCTCTGATGTTCTATGATTCCTCCTGTATGAAGAAATCTCTCAGCTGCAATAAATCAGGTGTTATTTCACACCCTCTGAACTGCTTCCAGTGGAGATGGCTCGTTCTCCAAGGAATTCGAACTTGAAACCCTAAAGTCTCTTGCTCAGATCAAAGTTGATCAGTTCTCCAATTCAATAATCTCATAATGGCACAATTCCCAAGGCAAATGCACTATATGGCTCAAAAGTGCGATTTCCTTAATAATAGGGTTTCATTAAAATATTCACTTTTAATTCTTTTAATTTCTCCATAGTCTCAGCCAAATATTTTAATATAATTTTAAATGTCAATTTTGGCCCCTTCTGATGATGGCGCACCCCTCAAGAAGAATCACTTAAGTTATAATTTAATATTATAACTTTATATTATAATCATTAAATAATTAATATTTAATTAATGCAATTAAATATTAATATTTCCCGAACCATGATCGTTCCCGTCGAAGCTGACGAACACTGAAGTGATTTCAACGCCGCTAAAGCCATATCGCTAAAAATAGCAGGGTCCTACCGCCGCCAGAATCGCTAAAATAGCAACTCGCAAAAGTCTCCTCGACGAGCCCAAACGAAAGTTTTTCCATCGGACAAACTCGCTAATCGGCCGAAATTAAGTCCGGCGACCCTTCTATCCAATTTATCACCATTTAGGGTCGCAGTATAGCCAACCTCGGTACTTCAGATGTCAATGGTGAAGGGGACATGATAGCCCGCTTCTCCCCGAAATTGCTTTGTCCTCGCTAATCTCAATGCCGGATGCCGCAGACCTTCCTCGCTTCCTCCCATGTCGTGATCCTCAACCGAAAAATCTCTCCATTTCACCGTGATATTCCTCGATAGTCCTCCGACGCAGAATCGCTCTCCCCTTATACTCCGTGATGGACTCTGGCACTAGAATCAACTTTCCCTCATCATCTAAGGGAGGTAGAACTGCAGATGGTACCACACGATGTCCCAACGCCTTCTTGAGGCGTGATACATGAAATACATTGTGTACCCTGCTCTCTGCTGGAAGCTCAAGCTCGTAAGCCACCTCGCCAACTCTCCTTAGGATCCTGAAAGGACCGTAATAACGTGGCTTGAGCTTCTCTGACCCACTCTTCCTAAGAGTGGACTGACGGTAGGGCTGCAGCATGAGGTAGACCATGTCACCAACCTCGAAATGCCTCTCCGTCCTCTTCTGATCCGCGATAATCGCTTCTGATTTTGTGCCTTGAAGCGCATATTTCTTTCCTTGAGAGCCCTATAGTGTCCTCCTTCACTTAAATCCAACCGACTCGCACTCTTAATGGCCGCCTGCGAGTAAACCAAGGAAACTCGGGTTTCCATACCCTTTCCGCGATAACGCCACGCAGCGGAGATATCCAATGGTCATATGGAATGCCGCAGTTATAATACTCACAATAAATGTATCCATTTGACCCACTTCGCTCGCTATATAGTTCCCCGGTGTACCCTTCCACCCACTTATATTTACTATCTCCATCCGCCCATCTTGCCCAGGGATGATAACTGCGTCGAGTGAGCTCTACCCCACAAAGTTCAAAACCCTACGGTTATCAGAACCGATTATCTCTCGCCGCTTCACAATGCTCCGAGGCAACCTATGAAGTCCTAATACCTCACGAAGAATACTCGCTACCGCTGTGAAATGCAGCCTTTGTAAGTTGGTTTGAAGAAGTGGGCATACTTCGTAGTTTTATCCACACCATATGGCGCAATTCCACCCCAGTTTTTAGGCAAGCTCCGCGGAGCAGTCCATCGCATTCCACTTCCTCGCCGTGAATCGGAAGTGGCCGAATAAACCTCGCCGGGCACGTTCTCCCCGCTTGTTCTCATTGACAAACAGGCACTTCCACGACATAATGAAGAACATCGCTCTGAGTCCTTCCAGAATCTCTCCGGTTCCGTTCGTAGGTTTTAAAGTATCTCAGATGTCCCGCTGTAGTGCCGCGAAAGGCTCGTGATAACAATGTTCTTCACCTCCTAACCGAATCGAATATCCTGTGCTTGTAAATGATCAAGTCATTCACAAGTGTATACCGGGTATCAACTGCTGATCCCTCTACAATGCTGGAGGCCCAACTATCCTTGGCATACTCTGCCACTATCATATGCCTCAAATCCTCCGAGATATGAACCATAGTGCTCAAACGTGGTCGACGTGAGAGTGCATCAGCCACTATGTTCTGTGTTCCTTTGATATATGAGATATCAAAGTCATAAGCCTGCAACTTACTGACCCACTTCTGCTGTCTGTCATTGAGATCTCGCTGCCCTAAAAAGTGTCTCAAACTGTTATGATCAGTTTTTATGCAAAATTTGCTGCCAACAAGATACTGCCTGAATTTTGCTAAGGCATGCATGATCGCGAGCATCTCCTTATCATAAATGCTATATAGTCTCTCGGGTCCTCGAAAGCCATACTCAGATAATAATCTGGGTGTTTGTCCTCAAGATAAGACCGCGACCAATGCCTCACCGATACCGCTATTTCTGAAGCTCAAACGCTTCAGAAGTCGGTAGTGCCAAACAGGCATGTGGTTTATCAACCTTTTGAACTTCATAAAATACCCCTCAGGCCTCGGTTCAAACAAATGCCCCCTTCTTCATCAAATCTGTCATCGGGGCTGCATGTCGTGAATAACCATTCACGAACCTACGGTAGAATCCACACAATCCGAGAAACCCTCTCAACTGTGTCAGGTTTGCCGGTGTGGGCCAATCAATAATGGCGCGGATCTTTTCAGGATCCATGCGCACTCCATCGGCACTGATAATATGACCTAGATAAAGCAATTCGGTCATTCCCAAGTCGCACTTGGATTCCTTGGCGTACAAGGACTCCCTCTCCAAGATGCTCAATACGGTCTCCAAATGAGCCAAGTGCTCCTGCCAAGTCCTACTGTATATCAGGATGTCATCGAAAAAGACCAACACAAACCTCCTCAGCGATGAATGAAAAACCCTGTTCATCGTAGACTGAAAGGTGGCTGGCGCGTTAGTGAGCCCAAATGGCATCACTACGAACTCGAAGTGCCCACAATGACATCTGAAGGCAGTCTTCTCTATGTCCTGCTCACGGACTCTAATCTGATGATACCCCGACCGTAAATCAATTTTAGTGAAGTAACATGCCCCATGGAGCTCATCAATAAGCTCGTCAATCCTCGGTATCGGGTATCTATTCTTGATTGTCCTCTTATTCAGGACCCTGTAATCAATGCACATACGTAACGTTCCATCCTTCTTCTTCACCAATACAACAGAAGAAGCGAACGGTGATTTGCTAGGTCGAATGTGACTCATAGCAAGTAACTCCTTTATTGTCTTCTCGATCTCATCCTTTAATCTTTTAGGATGCCTGTAAGGAGTTATCATAACGGGTTTCGCACCCTCCTCGAGCTCAATGATGTGCTCTATGCCCCTGTCTGGAGGTCTACCTGGCGGAATATCACTGAACACCTTGTCATGCTTGATTCTCAACTTCTGAATGTCCGGATGATACTCTGTCTTTTGCTGTCCCTCCTGTATAGGTGCTAAATGACACTCGGCAGCCCACTCTACCATGTCATGACGCATGAGCCGCTCCATTCGGCGAAAAGAAATTGTTTTAAGGTCGTTGTCCCGAATTGCCTTAAGTATGTGAGTCTTCCCGTCGACCTCAAAACGGATCTCCATGTCCTTGAGACGAAGTGTGACCTCCTCCAATGAATGTAACCACTTCATTCCCAAGACCAAATCAATGTCCCCCATATTAACAACGTAATAATCAGCCTTGAACTCATAATTGTTCAAGCGTAAAGAGAGATCCTTAATCATGCGTTCGCATCTCAAAGTGTAACCATCTGCCACTTTGACTCTAATGCCCTCGAACTCCTCAGTGATGAGTCCACGTTTCTCCACGAATCTAGCATCTATGAAATTATGCGTGGCTCCTGTATCAAGTAGGGTAATGACCCTCTGTCCTGCTAACACACCACGAAGCCGGAAAGAACCCTCCTGCTGAATGCTAGATAAACGGGCCTCCTGTACCTGAAGTTCGGGCTCTGTCTCTGCTCTAGGCTCTGGAGCCTCTGACTCTGAATCATCAGAATGCTCTTGCTGTTCGGAATTTTCTGATTCAGAGTCCTCATAATACGCCCACATCACACGATTTGCCTTGCCCTTAGGTCTTAGAGGACAATCGTGACTGGCGTCATATGGTCCTTTGCAGTAGAAGCAAAGCTTCTTCCTGCGTAGGTCATTTAGGGCCTCACGATCCAAAGGTGGGAATGCTGATTTACCTTTTGAATCGTTTTTAAAGTCTGATTTTTCTTTGTTAAAATCAGATTTGTCCTTATTTCTGTTGAAGCCCTTGTTATCCCTGAATGATGAAGAACCTCTGGAGTTGAATTTACTCGACGGGGCTGCTAACTCCATGTTTCGTGCTTTCTTCATCGCCTCCTGTAATGACGGAGGATCAAAGGCTTTGATCCAGCCTCTCAGTGGCTTAGTCAAACCTTCCATGAAGAGTACTACCAAACGCCTCTCTGATATGTTCGGAACCATGATGGATAGCCTCTGAAAATCACTGATATAAGTCTCTAGACTGCCACTCTGCCTCAACTGTGCCAAGTCTCTGAAGTAAGTTTCCGGATCCTTCCTATCAAACCTCTCAACCAATCTGTCTACGAACTCCTGGTATGAAGTGATCCTGTCATGCTGTAGCGTCACCATGCCGTGGTGCCACCAATCATAAGCAACTCCCTCCAGATGTAGTGTCGCATACCTAATAGCGTCTCTCTCAGCCATCGGACGCAAAGTGAGGAATGTATCAAGCTTGCAATCCAAGCTTGGGCTGTCATCTTACCACTACCATCGAACATCACCAGATTCAGCCTGTTTGTTGCATGTTTCAAATCACTGTTCTGGTATCTGGGTCTCCAATCCTGACGAGCCCTGTTGTGTTCTCTCCTCTGAGTGACAAAACGGTCGAAGGTAATCCTCTCTCTGACCGCAGGTGGTATCAACTCCCATTCCTCATTCGCTGCCATAAGATTATCAGCGAACAAATCATCCTATTCCTCACCTAGCATAGCCTCATCGGGCTCCAGTCTCGTGAAAGTAGGCCTAGTAGGCCTATCTGCTGTCCGTGACACTGTCCTAGGAGCTCTCCGTGACCCTGCATCACTCCTGTCATCGTCACGATGTGGTGACGGTCTCCTCGAAGTACCCAATCTCTGTAGTGCCACTGCCACCTGTTGTAATACAACATCGGAACGCCGTTGTCCTGCACGAAGATCTCTGAGTGCATGCAAGACCTCTGCATCGTCCTGATCTCTGTTATTTTGTGGAATCTCTGTACCAGGTATATCTATTCTCTCAGCCCTGTCATTCCTGTCAGCCATGTTTTCTGGCTGCCTGCTCAAACTGCGTTGCCTTTCAATCAAGGCACGTCTGCGAGTATAGTACCTGTATGTATCAAACTCCTCTGGCTGCATATGATGGCTAAACCCTCAGGATGGCAGGATTTAGCTCTAATACCACTGTAGAAACCCTAGTTTCCCCTAACCTCCGAATCTGACAGTCTTCTGTGTTTTTTTGAAGTGTTTTGGGTTTTTGCTTGTTTTTGAGTTTTTTGAGCAATAAATGAAATGGTACGATTTTTGCAAATAATTGAAATAAATTCAATAAAAATTAAATGACTTTGGAAATGATGGAAATAGAATGCCAGTATGTTTATTTTGATCTTCTGTAGTAATTACAAAAATACCCAGTTGCATGCAAGCAAGAAAATAATGGAATTTATTAAGAACCTGGCAAATCTGATTGCAATAAATGGACTGCTGTAGCTGGTACGGCTGAGATGATATATTGCTTTCTCCTTCCGTCTGGTGCTTCAGATAAGATCTCCAATATTAGGTGCTTCCAGAAATGATGAAAAATGATCTCAAGGCAAGGCGTTTTCTCCAGAAACAAAGGACGGCTTCTGTCAAGATGGTACGGCCAGAATGTTGAAAGGTACGGCCTGGTACAGGTACGGCCTGATCAGAAACAGCAATAAATGGTTGTACGGCTTCTTCACCAATCTCCAGATCTCCAGTATAAGTGCGCCTAGATGAATGATAGTCTCCTGAATGCAACTCTTCAGAAAACCCTGTGTATGAATATCTCTGATGTTCTATGATTCCTCCTGTATGAAGAAATCTCTCAGCTGCAATAAATCAGGTGTTATTTCACACCCTCTGAACTGCTTCCAGTGGAGATGGCTCGTTCTCCAAGGAATTCGAACTTGAAACCCTAAAGTCTCTTGCTCAGATCAAAGTTGATCAGTTCTCCAATTCAATAATCTCATAATGGCACAATTCCCAAGGCAAATGCACTATATGGCTCAAAAGTGCGATTTCCTTAATAATAGGGTTTCATTAAAATATTCACTTTTTAATTCTTTTAATTTCTCCATAGTCTCAACCAAATATTTTAATATAATTTTAAATGTCAATTTTGGCCCCTTCTGATGATGGCGCACCCCTCAAGAAGAATCACTTAAGTTATAATTTAATATTATAACTTTATAATATAATCATTAAATAATTAATATTTAATTAATGCAATTAAATATTAATATTTCCCTCGTTACTCATCCGATGATCACCACCGGCCGATTTAACACCGGCGATTCAACGCCAGTTATACCGCTAAAAATAGCGGTCCTGCTTGTGACCTTTTCACATCGTTTCCATCGCCGCGGGACCCCTGGGGCTGCCCTCGCTAGTTTTAGGGTTCTCATTCCTTGCAAATCCGCTATTACGAGATCACTTCAAGAGTTTCAGTCAGCTTTCTGTCGAGTTACCCGCAGCCGAAGTCAAGAGTTCATGCTTGAATCAATGCGTAGATCGCCATGGAAGGCCGAAGGCCCGCTATATCTAAGATCGACCGTGAATTCTAATTTACTACTCAGTTTTTAGAAAAGCGTTTTCGATTTTTCATTTTTGGCATTTTTCGACCAAACAAGGTTCCCTATTTTTTAGGGTTGCTTTTTCTATTTTTAGAAAGTTTCTATTTTTGGAAAGTTTCTATTTTTGGAAAGTTTCTATTTTTAGAAGGGTCCCGAGTTCTGAAAACGCACTCAGAAGTTCGAAAAACTCAATAGAACTCTCGGAAAATCAAAATGAAAAATTTTGAAAATTTTTCGAAAAATCTGGAAAAAACAAGTAAAAAGCATGAAAATCAGACTGAAAACGTTCAAAAATCTGGAAAAACCAGTCAAAACCAGTTCAAGATCAATCAGATCTGAAGATGAAATCATAAAAATCAACTCAAAAATGGTGAAGTTTGTGAGAAATCTGTTCAAATCTGGAGAATTCGCCATGGAAGGAAGGATAAAAGGATGTCCAAAGAAGTCATGAAGTCCGCCCAGCACTTGGGAGGCATATCCCTGCACCTTGAAGCAACATCCTTGCATCTCATGAAGTCCGCCATGTGCTTGAGGGAAGTGCCAAAGGGGTCTTAAAGTCCGCCATCCCTGTCCATGCAACGTTTGAAGTCCGCCCTTAAAAGGTGGGACTTGGCTGAAGGCTATACAAAGTCCGCCTAGGCATGAAAGTAAGGGAAAATCAAAATTTTACTAAGTGTTGATGCCTACCAAGAGGGAAATTTCGAAATTTGGTTAAGTATGAGAGCCTAAGAGGTGAAAAATCCTTTCCAAAGGGGATAAAATGTTGAGATAAATGCTAAAGTGTTGAGGAAATCCACCCTAGAAAAGAGGGACGTCCAAAAAAGTTCATCCTAAAGACTTACAAAGTCCGCCATATACTTGGAAAGAGTTAGCAAGGTGCTAAAGAAGTTCATGATGCTGGTCCAAGATGTCAAGGAAGTCCGCCTAAGATGATAAGATGAGATTTTTGGCTAAGTGTTAATGCCAAGTCTAAGAAGAGGTTCGAATATTTGCCTAAGTACAGAGGCTAAAGGATGGGAAATGAAGACGTTGGCCAAGTATTGTGGCACTTTCGAGAGGTCAAATGCCAAGATTGAAAGGACATGTGCTAAAGATTATCAGGATATGGCAAAGAATAAAACGGAATGTGCCTAGCACGATGAGGAAAAGAGGTAAAATTTGCCTAAGTATGGAGAAAATGTCGAGAAATTGTCAACTTTGACCCAATAAAAATGCGCAAGGCAGGGAGAAAGGTAGGATCGTCCTTGGTCAGAAGGAGGAAGAATATGTCAGACATCAAGGAAATTCGCCCAACGAAGACATTCGGACAAGGATATTGCCTAGAAAAATTCGACTGAGCAAGGAAATATTTGACTTTGGCAGAGCAAAATAAGCTTAAAATCTCGCCTCGGCAAAGAAAAATAGGGATCTGGCAATGAAATTTTCGACGGAATGGCTTAAGATTTGGTTTGGCTAGACGAAATTGAGGATGAAATCGGAAAATAAACTCTTAGCCAAGAAAATTGGAAGAAAAATTGAAATAGTCATGGGTCCAAAACGAACGGGTTGGAATTAATTAAAATATTTTAATATTTTAATAATTAATTTTCAACTATTTGGAAATTAAAAATGCCTTGGACAAAATCGAAATTGCCAGACACGAATCGGACGAAAGTAAAGCACGCCAGGCGGAGATGAAATCCGGCAAGAAGAAAATTAAATTCACCATGAATTTAATTAAATTATTTAATGTTTTATTTAAAAAGTCGAAAAATCAAAAAAATAAACATTAAATAAAAAAATCAAATTTTGAAGATTTGCTCGGATAAGCTCGAGACTGATCCTTGTCGGAAAATAAAAGGAAAGTTGCATGTTTGGATAAATGAAACAAATCGAGATCGAGAAAGAATATGGCAGTTGCTAAATTAAATTCAATCCTTCAGCATTATAATGAGTTTCAGCAACTCAGTTTTCACACACAGCTGAAGAGAAATTTAATCTTTCTCGAAATTGTCAGGCAATTAATTCGTCCATAAGCAAAGTCGAATTTTCTCAGAGAGAGAAGCAGTGTTATGCTGAGGAATTTTTCGCGGGAAAAGAAAAGGATATTTATTCAAAGCTGAATTCTTCTTGAAGAGGGGCGCACTTTTCAAAAAAATCAGATTTTTAAATCTGATTTGCTTTTAACAGTCCTTCGCTGAGGTTTGGTGATTGGTCAATCAAATTTGCTATCTTTTCATGTACTGTCATCTTGACGAAGTTCTGAAGTGATTTTCAACTCCATCGAAGTCACTTTCAGCTTGCTTTTTTTCACAATATTTTAATTATTTGAACAGCTGAAAGTTAATTTTCGAATCCAAGGCGCAAGATTTAATTATTTAAAAGTCTTTATATTAATGCTAGTTTTATGACTGCAGGTTGACGGACACGGCAGGCGGATTATCCAGGAAGCTGAAAATGAAGTTCGCCAACAAGGGTGCTCAGAAGGAGACTAAAGTCATCTCAAAGTGGAAGAATGTCGTGGATACTGACCTCGGACATGTGGATTTTGACGAATTCAAGAAAAGAGTATACGGTCAGAAGGGACTTCCCACAGCAATAGCCAGACGGATGGTCGGAAACGGGATATTCCAAGCAGCTGGATTCCCTCCGGCAATGGATTGTGCAGAGTTAATGGTGGAATGTGCTCGCCATTATGATGCCCAGAAAAGACAGATTATCGCCCCTGACGGAAGGATCTTGGCACACTTGAACGAAGTGTCAATTCATGAGACCTTCAGCATTCCAGAGCATTCAAGAACGGTCTATAACAAAGAAGAAGCCAAAATGCTATATGATAGTCAGCCAGATCTATGTGCCACAACAGTCAACAAGGTTTGGATGGACAAGCCAAAGCCATCAATCAAGAAGTTGCCCAAGAGGCCTCGCCGCACGGACTTCAAGGAAGATTTTGGGGATATTGTGTTGATGCTGAACAGAATAGCTGGCAACCCGCAGGGCGCCTTCTTTGAGAGTTGGATGTACTATTTCATCGACGAGATTAGCTCTGGAGTCAAAATGTTCAATTGGTCACGGATGATAAGTGACAACCTCCATGAGCAGCTGGTCAACCTTGAAGAAACCAAGTCTTTTCACATGAGTTCATACGTGGTATACCTATTAGCCAGGTCATACAAATATCCAGGGTGGATCTGCAAGGGCAGAATTGGCAATGGGGAGAACGAGCTTAGGCCTTACGACTGCTATCCTCAGCTCCAGTTGAAGGAGAAGACTCACTTCAGGAGGGTACATGATGCATTCCTAATGCACATTACCAGAAAACTTCAAGGAGGAGTGCACCAAAGGCTGAGCCATGAAACAAAAAGTCTTATCAGCAAATATGGGTCTTGGTTCATCCAGTTCCCTAAATTTACATATATCAGGATCCAGGGATTTACTGGAAATCCCTATAAATTGCCTATCTATCCGACTAATCGGATGATATTGCTTGAGGTTTTGAGACAATTAGAAGAGTACCAGAATATTCAGAGGCCGACCAAGAAGGCGTCCGTCACATTCCCATTCTTCATCGGGAACATGCTAGAGTACTGTCCATCAGCACAGGCGGCTGAAAGTGCAAGACTAGAGATCCAATGGTATCCTTTCACGGCATACAAGTCCAGGGTCAACTATGACCCACATCACAACATTCGGACAGTGGAAGGAAGGAAGTACAAGCACAGACAGGAATTGGAGGATTTCTGGGCAAATGCAGCCGATGAGTATGAGGTCAGGCGGAAAATGTGGTCCAGAATGTCCTTGGATTTCATGAGAACAATCGAGTTTTGCCGAGTGCCTGATCAGCTTCAAGATGATGGAAACCATGTCCAGCCACGCTTTGAGGAAAGCCGACCTCTCCCTCCGGTGAAATGGTCAGAACCAGAGCACGCAGACCTAGCCACCCTAATGAGGCCAGTAACTAAGTATTCCCAGTGGTGGGTTGATTGTCATGCCCAGGAATTGAGACAGAAAGGAATCACGCTCACCTATGACCTGTTGAGCGAATCAGAGTCATACTCTTCTAATGCTGGTGCATCCCGCTGTGACTCACACTTCCCATCTGGCAGATGGGCATCCCACTTTTTGTCTGCTCCTCGGCCTTTGGCTTGGGTTTCTCTCCTCCTGGGCTCTCTTTTCCGTGTCCGGCCTGGCAGTCTGTCAGAGCTTGAACGCCAGTCATTGGCCAAGCTCCAAATTAGGGTTTCCATCGCTTCGCCAATTCAAAGTCAAGTAAAGTGAGAAAATTGAAAATTGAACTTAACGTTGTTGTCAGCAGACATCCAGCAGGTTTCCAGCCAAGTTTCATCAGAATCTGAGGTACTTACTATTTTTAGTAAGTGTGAAATTCAGGACAATTTGTCAGCTATTTTGAGATTCCGACAGTCACACTGCATTCAGAGTGTATCAGACTGCTTGCATGCCAAATTTGAGCAAAAACGGATAACTTACTATTTTTAGCAGTCCGGCTTCCGGCACAAATTTCAGGGTCCAGATGCAGAAATTTTCTTTGCATGTCTGGATATTCCTTCTGGGTTTTTCGAGACCTTCGCGATGATATAACATGCAAGTCGAGACAACCACTTTCAGGATTCAGCCTTCCGAGGCTATTTTTAGGGTTTGCATGTCGAGGTTTCTTTTGCATGTCAGGTGATTCCTAATGGGTTTTTCGAGAGCTTCGCGATGGTGTGACATGCAAATGGAAGGATTCACCTTCAAGAAGGAACTTTAAGCATTTTAGTGTGTGTGTCCCTAAACGCTTCCCAACAACAACAACGCTTCTCGTGATTCATGAGTCGATCGCAGTTGTCGCGAAAACGAAGAGAAACAGAAATTCATTTGATGCTACGGTTTAATTAGGGTTTCCAAATGATCTAAAAATAGGCATCAAAAGTCAAAATCTTCAAAATCCGATGTAAACCATCGCGATCAGCATCCTTCAAGCTATCTGCAGGTGAAATTTCGAGTCAAACGGAGCACTTACTATTTATAGTAAGTCAATTTGGAAACATGCTAAAAATAGTAAATCAGCTGCATGCGTCAGTGTCAGCCAACAGGTCACGTGGTGAGGATCGACTCATTCAAATTTCAACTCAATCAGAGCTTGGGAGCTATCAGAAACATGAGCTTACTATTTATAGTAAGCCACCTTCAAAAACAGGCTATAAATAGCAAGGTGACTAAAAGTGGCAGTGTTGACAAGTTGATAAAGGCATGAGGATGCTATGTTTAAAATTTCAGGCCATTCCGAGCTTCAGAAGTCCAAATTCAGAGAACTTACTATAAATAGCAGGGCACGTAAGCTGGCGAGGATGATAAAAATTCGTCTAAGTCTGGAGTCTCGTCCAGCAGGCATAGGAAAATGCGCCCATCTCAGCTAGAGGCGTAGAAAATTTTTTGAAAATGTGAGTTCATCCTGCTCAGAGGCAAAATGCGCCCAGGGTAGGAAAGTCAAAAGAAAGTCAACGAAATTTCATCCTGCTCAGGGGTCTAAATGCGCCCAAAATGAAAGAGGGAAAAGCGAAAAAGTTTCTAAGTATGAAAATCCGCCTCACCCCTCAAAATGCGCCCAAAATACAAGTTCATCCTGCAAGCAAGGCAAAATGCGCCCAAGGTGAAGGAAAGTCAACAAGGTCAAACATTTTCATCCTTCTCCAAGGCCAAAATGCGCCCAAACTGGGCCATGTCAAGACAAAACGTGGAAGGTGAAGAGTCACCCAAGGATGTTGGAGAGTTCATCCACCAGCAGGGGTGAAATGCGCCCAAGGTTGCAAGGGGTCAACAAAAAGTCAAAGTTTTTATCCTTCATCACATGCAAAATGCGCCCAGCTTGCAAACTCGTCCTCCTCACCCTCCTAAATGCGCCCAAATGAGCTCACATGAAGACGAAAACGGGAAGTTGAAAGGTCATCCTCCTCCTACAAGGAAATGCACCCATGTTTGGAAGGTAAAAGGTGAATGAAAGTGGTAAGTAAGGTAAAAATGTTATCTAGGCGTGGTGAATTCAAGGTAAAATCCAAGGCGTTATCCTCCTCCACACTAAGAATGCGCCAAGGGTGGTGAAGGCAAGGTGGTAGGTTAGGCGTTCAAAGTGATCAAGGTATGTGTGGCATGATTTTTTTTTAAATATCCTCTCAAAGTGTGATATGCGCCTAAGGTTATAAAGTGTTGGAGATTTTTCCCTAAGGCGTTGAAGGGTGATGTGTGTGTTAGAAAACACTTGAGGATGGTGAAATAAAAGTGCTAAGTGAAGTGTACGCCTATGTTGAAGGGTGATATAAGGTGTTAGAAAATATTTGAAGGCGTTGAGAATAAAATGGAGTATGCTAGGCGCCTTGAGTGGAAATAAGATATTTTCTAAGTGTTGAAAAATTTGCCTAGGCGTTGGGCTTTTAATAAATATTTTCCAAGTGTGGAGTGAAATAAAATGAAGCAAGGCGTGCCGGGAATGAATAAAATGTTCCAAATGAAGTTGATAAAAAAATTCCTCTCCACTGGCAATAAAAAAATTTTCTAAAGCAAGTTTTCAAAAATGCAAAGATGATTTAAATATTTTCTAAGGCAAATTTATTTTCCTTGGAAAATACGCCTAGAGCTCCAAGTTGATGAAATTTCTCAGAGCACGAGCAACTTTTCTCAGTGATAAATCCAGAGACAATGATATTTCAAGTTCTTCAAATTTTTCAAGAAGTCAAAACAACACAGAGTGATCACAGGCGAAGAATGAGTTTAAATGATGAAAATAATATTTTTCTAAGGTTCAAAATTGAAAAATTAAATGAACCCGTTCGTTGGGTACCCATGGATTTGAGGCGTTCTGAAGAAAATTTGCTTCTGGGTACTGGACATTTGCGATGAATGATGGATTTCCAAGTCTTCTGAGCTTCGTCGACACTCTTTCAGTGAAGAATTTAATCAGTGCTCAAATTGTGAATTTTCCTAAGGGAAAATTTTAAATTTTCTAAGGCAAATTCGAATAAAATGTGTTTCAAGATGAATTTTCTTCGAACGATGAATCTGAAGGGAGTTGCCTAGATAGGTTTGTTTAAATTCTTCAAAGATGAATTTTCCAGAGCAGATGATGAAGTTAAAAATTCGAATTCAAGTGACAGAGCTCCGGCTGGTGAGTTAAAAGAAGATGAATTAAATTTAATTTTCGAAAGTAAAATCCAAGACGCCAGTCAAAGTCAAGTTTCTAGAAGAATAAATATTCCCGACGACTGGAGACAAGTGTCAGAAACACCAGGGAGGGAAAATTCGAATTCTTGAAGTGGAGTAGTGGAGTTTAATGGCACTGGCTAAAATTAACGTCTTCTAGAATTTGAATTTTAGCTATAAAATGAGCAAGTTTTTCACTCACTTTCACAGCTGAGAAGGGCGAATTTGCTAAGTCTGAGTGAGCTTGAAGAAGTTCGAGTCTTGCTGAGGAATTGAGCTTGCTGAGGAGGCGCACTTGAGAGTTGATTAAATTTGTTGCTGAAGTAGAAGGACGCACTTGCAAGTTGCTGAGTATCCAAATCTGCATTTGAAGTACGCCTTGAAGTTGCCAAGTTGAAGGGTACGCCATTGCTGAAGTACAGAAGTATATTGCTAAAGTCAAGAGGTGCGCCATTGCTGAAGTTGAAAGGTACGCCATTGCTGATTAGAGGAGTGTTTGCTGAAGATTGAAGTTGCTTAGAAGAGGTACGACTTTGCTAGTGGCTGAAATCTGATTTGCTTGAGTTGAAGTTGCTGGTTAAAGAGGCGCCTTGAAGTGAAAAGTACGAACTTGCTAAAGTGTGAGATCGCTGGTTTGAAGTGTAAAGTCATAGAAATTAAAATTGCTGATTGCTGATACAAGGTCATTCAATTTGCTGATTGTGAAGTGAAGTCATCTGAGTTCACTTAGAAATCTGTTCTAAGTGTTGGAATTCGAATTTATTCAGGAGAAGAAGCTGAGGTTTGCAAACACGAGAGTTATTGCAGCTTCTAGAATTCGACTGCAGCCCCTATCATGTATCATTTTTATAAATTAAATTGCTGATGAATGTTGTTGTTTGCAGATGGCTGAAGCGAGGACAACCGGAAAGGACAATGGTGCCTCAAGACAAGCTGTGATCAAGAAGCTCAGCAAAACGTTCATGCCAGAGTCGAAGTTTATTTCAAAGCTGGGCAAGTTGACAGACACTAACTTGGGCTCTCAATAACCTCGAGACCTTCAAGAACAGCTGCTCGATTGAAGTCATCGGTTTGCCTACGCACAACATCGCCCCAAGTGGATTATATACCGCTGGTTTTCCGCCACCGCTCGTTCGAGTCGATGATGGAGTGCGCCAACCGCCACGCAGAAGGGAACACCGGCCTTATCATGTCACCGGCGCTGAAGCCGCGTTTGCCAACTTCACCGCCATTGGTGAAGCTTTTGGGATCCCGGTGCACAGAAACATGATTTACAAGTCCAGGGAGCGAGCGGAGCGAATGTATGCTTCTGCTTTTGAACGGTGCATGGATACAATTAACACTCACTGGATGAGCACTCCAAAGCCATCTCGTGCGAAGTTGCCGAAACAGATCATAGCAGAGGACCTGAAGCAGGAATATTGTGATCTTATCATGTTGCTGAGCAGGGTTGGTGGTTGCCCACAGTCCTACATTTTCGAGCCTTGGATGTTTTATTACATCAACCTGGTGTTAGAAGGCAAGGACTATGTCAATTGGGCTGAGATGATCAGCGATAGTATACATGAGCAGCTCCTGAGCTTGAGGAGGACCAAAACGTTTTACATGAGCTCCTACCTTATTTATATGTTGGCACGGATGACGAGGTACAGGGGGATCTCTTACAAAGAGCCTGTTGGATGCGGTTCTCATCAGTTCAAAATCCATGAGGCATGTACACAGTTGCACCTGTCAAGTACAACCCACTACAAGCGTGTCAAGGATTCATTCACCATGTACATCACAAGGCTGCTTCAGGAGCGGTGACACCACAGAATCTCTAGAAATGCACAGGAGCTGATTGAGAGGTATGGGTGCTGGTTTATACAATTTCCGAGATTTTCATACATTAGGCTGCAAGGATTCTATTCATACCCATATAGGCTGCCTAAGTACCCAACAGATAAGATAATAATGCTAGAGATATCTAGACAGTTGCTAGCCTTTGACAAAATCCAAAAGAAGAAGAAGAAAGGAGGGATAGAGTTTCCAATTGTGATGGGCAACTCGGATGAGGTGTGTCCTTCGATACAGGCGGCTAGAGAAGCTGAGAATGAGCTTCAGTTTTATCACTTCTCATATCATACAAGCCGACAGCATTATGACCCACACCATAACATCAATTGGGTTCTGTCGGAGGAGTTCAAACATAAGGCCACCATAGAAGACTATTGGGCTGATGCAGTTGATGAGATTGAAGTGAGGAAGAGAATGTTCTCTAGGTTGCCGATTACTCTGATCAGGGAGTGTGAGGTAGTTCCAATTCCGGACCAGGTCAGCGAAGATATGGATGTAGTCCACCCGGATTATGCAGCAGTTCGAGATACTCCACTTCCGCCTATAGATTGGTCAGAGCCCGAGGTCGCAAATTTGGATACTCTATCCATCCCGGTTATGACATTCACCAGGGCATGGGTTGATAGAAAAGTGAATAGATTGAAGAGTAGGTCAATTGCCTTGACTTACAACTTGATGGGAGATCACAGATCTTTCCACCACAGAAGAAAGAAGCGTATCACAAGAGGACCGTGAGTCCGTGAAGAAAGAATTAGTTCAGCCGCAGCCTCCACGAAGTCACGCTGGCAGCACCCCTTGGAGACATCGCCTCCGCTACGTGAGGCTCCTATTTGCCGATCGCAGAATTCAGAAGCGGAATCGCACCGGTAGTACAAAAGATGATATTCAGCCTCCAATTTTAGGGAAACACTGGGCCAAAGTGCCAATGTACCTGTTAGGGTTGATCAGCAAGATCAGCAGGATGATGAGGGGACTATTACTGACCCTCAGTTTCAGCAGGAGTTAGAGGCGGCCATGAACGATGGCGATGATGATATAGTGTCAGGTGACACTCAACCACTTGAGGACGATGAGCCTCGCCAGAATGAGGAAGAAGTTGAACAGGTTAGAGAAGTCGAGGCACAGGAGCAGCAGCCCTTCGATATACTATATGAGGTGCCCGATTGGCTAAAGGATAGAATGAGAAGAAGCCCAAGTGAGGAGATTGATCCAAAGAATAGAGTGGAAGAATTTTGAACCGATTAGTGCTCCCTCCAATCAAGAAGGCAAGAAAGTTTTCGAAGATCTCCAATCGATGAGGATGTATTTCCTCAGATTTCTGCTAAGCTGTCCCAAATGAAATGAAAGTGTGACCGAATGAAGCGTTCTTGGAGAATTATGTGGTCACCACTGATTTGGGACTTCCTACCGGGTGCTCTCGATTGTTGAGGAGTGACAACTCCTTCTCTTGCCCTCAAGATAGATTATCCAAGAAAGAAGGGAATATAAGAAGTTAAAACGAGAACACAAGCGCTAGCCGATATGTACGCCAGCTTGTCTCGCTCTCGAGGGCAAGATGTACCGCATTAGAGCCTCCGCTGTATATCTGCAGGGAGAGTCGACGCTACTTTAGTAGAGCGGGGAGACGCACAGAGGCAAAAAGTGAAATGGGTCACTGTGAGTTCTGCATCGAGACGAGAAATTTTATGGACCTTGCCTTTGTTCCTTCAACAGCCTCTACTATTTTGACACCTGATGACGCGTGGATCATGCTTGGGGCTTTATGCCCCTATCTATCGAGTAAGGTGATCCCTACCGCCTTGAGGTGTTGAGGCATGTGCCATTGCAGCTTGCCGATTGATGGAGGTGTCATTCAGCGTAATGACCGATATGATTTCTCTCTCGGTGGTATTCTTCAAATATCACAAGTGGCTTCTGATGCGTAATGTGCGTGCATTCAAGCTGGTACATATACAAGGCCAATATTATAGATGGAGTTCAAAATACTTTCGAGGCCATATTTGCTAGGCGGCTGAATCCAGATGAGATAAGTTTTGATAATTTGAGGGGTTTGTTGGTTCCCTTCTTTGCAGATGTTAAGACCTTTGTACAGGATGACTTTGAGAATACCGCTACATTCTCCACTTTGATCCAGAACACGCAGGACTCGTTAGCTGCTTGGAGAAAATCTTGTACAAGGCACGAGCATTCAGTCACGGTGTTAGAGTTTCAGTTAGATTGTGTTCCACCGATTTCAGCTCAGGAGGTTGAGGCCGTACTTAGCAGATTTGTTGAGTTGGCAATCAGAGAGAAGGCAAATGGAAACACACTACTGGACGAGGAGCTTCTAGAAGACTGAATATGGATCATTTATTGCATTTGCTATTTTTGGGAGTGAGTGGGAATCTTTGATTCATTTAATGTACCACTCCCTATTCTGGCAGTTTTTAGGGTTAGGGCTGAGGTGGCACGATTCTGGCCACTCTATTAATTGTAACCCTAGTCGTCTTTTGGGACTTGGCTAGCTATATAAAGGGGGGAGTCCCCCTCATTTGTGATTCATTAGACATTAGAACAAGAGATTAGATCAGAGTAGAATTGGAGAGAGCATTAGAGCTAGATAGTGTAGTATTGTAGAGCATTTTTGCATAATTTGGAGAAGAGAGAAAGTTTTCCCTTTGAAAACTTTTGAAGAGATTGTTGTGTAACACATTTTATGATAATAGATCTTTTCATTGATGATGGAATTCGTCTTGTCATGAAATGCTAGCAAGGTTTCTTCTTCCTTTCGTATCCAAGTAGCTTAGTTCATGCAAAGTAGCTTACTTCGGTGTATAGTGTTTTATTGAGATAGCTTCGCTTTATTCCATACCACTAGCGGCTTGTTGATGATAAGTCTGCCTTGCGTGGTCAACTGGACATTATCTTGTGTTTAACTTCGGTTGTGGTTTACATACCTATATGCGTTGTTCTGATGGTGTATGTATGTTAAACTATAACTTGAATACCTTTTGCTATCCCCTTTGAAGATTGCACCGATTTTGCTGAGGCTGTCCGACGGGGGCTAGGTGAAATCCGGTTGAAGTCTATTGAGACGAAGCCCCACATACCCTGCATTTAGAATAGAATATAAGTTTCTTAGGCCTTTCTTAGGCCTTACTTTTACTTTCCGTACATTTCTTATTAGTCTTAGGAAAAGATACACATTGCCAAATCATACACGTGAGAATTCCCCTTCAAAATCCATACATTAGCTGCTGACTGCAAGAAATCTGGACAATTGTGTAAGTCCCCTCGTACGAACACAGCAATACACATCAACCAAACTGGGTCTATTCGCACTTAAGGAACCTTGGAGTTGAACATGCGAACTTTCTCGCAATCTTAGCGCATGGAATACTTTGATCAAGAGAGAACGGAGTAGCCCCAAAACTATTTTGTTCTGCTGTTTGGTATGGTCACAAAAACCACATCAACACATCCCATCAAGACTTGGTCGGGATTGGAGAAAAAAGAAAAGAAATAATGCCAAGTGCTGAGCCTGTTTCCAAGAGGCATAAGGGAGAACCTTCTCGGTCGGCAGTATCCAAGAACATTGACCAGTTTGTAACCAATATAGACGACTCCTTGGCGGAAATGCTTGAACCTCTTGCAGCTCAGGAAGTAAATGAAGAGCCTATTCAACTAGATGATGAAGAGCCTGCGTCACCAACAGGCACAGAAATTTTGGGTTCAGACAATGAGATCGAAGCTCGGAACAATGACTTTGAGGAGGGAATGATTTCCGCTCTCAGGGAAGTCATGGATGTTCCTAATGAGGATAAGGTTCAAGTAGAGGATGGCATTGAACAGTCGACCATTCCAGACTGGCTGTTAGAAAGGATGAAAGTTCATGTGTCTGCTGAGGCTCAACAAGAAGAAGAAGATGATACTGCCGATTTCTTGGCAAGATTAGAACAGGTCGCAGTCAAGAAGCCCGCCAAGAAGTTCTCCACCATTCGGAGGAACGAGGCAGGCGACCGTTCCGTGCACATTGCAGTGCCTACAGTGGACAAGCCACAGGACGAGATCACTCCTCAGGAGTATGCTATAACCACAGTTGACCTTGGCCCGACCTCGAAAGGTCAAGAAGTAGAGGAGTTGGATAATTCTGTCTCGACCATCAAGGCGAGACTAGAAAAGGAAGTGGCTAAGAAGAAGGAGTATAAGAAGGAGGTCGAACGTCTCAAAGAATACATACAGCATTTGACCCAGCCACTTGATCGGGGCAATGCGACTGTTCCTCCTCTCCTCAAATCACAGGAGATGACTAGGGGCGTCGAGCACGGAATGGTAACGGCCAGGGAAGCTCAAGGCTGGATGGCAAGTGAAGGCACAGAGGCGGCATTGTTCATGGAAAAGTTGGCACTGGCCTATGGGCGAACTTCTTCATTTCTTTCTAGACTGATGGACATGGCAGAAACGTGGGAAGGTATCCCGGACATGCAGGAAAGGCTTATTCCAAGCCTTAGAATTTTGAAGAGTACTCCGAGAGAGGAGTTAGTTGATAAAAGGGTGATTGCTGCAGGGGCAGCATATGATTTTCATCACTGGTTTTGGGCAGTGACAATACGAGAGGAAGTCTTGGAGAAGGCAAAAGTCGATGGGCTTGGAATCGAAGAACAGGTCAAGAAAATCCAGGAGGAGATTTGCATGATAACTACAGAAGTGTTCGACCATGAAGTCATCCGGGAGAACGACATGCAGTTGGAGAGATTGAAGCATAAAGTTCAAGAAACTTTCTTCTCGACCACTGGACCTTTCTTGAAACAAGACTTTGCGAAAGTGGCAAGACTCTCATCCGTTCGAAAGGATTTTGAGAAGCAGGAGGCAGGTTGGGAAGGTACTTTTGCTAGATGTGCTGAGAAGTTGGACGGACTTGAGTTCCGGATCAGCATGCTGCCGCCTGTCACGATGGACGAGGTCATTGCCGTAGTGTCCAGATTCGCCAAGCACAATGCTACTCAGATGGATAAGGACGCATCTCCTAGATTATAGCTGGAACTGCCACTTTTCTGACTGATTTCTGATGATTAACTCTTGTTATTTTGGGAAACCCTAATTAGGGTTTGGTTGTAATAATCTCGGCCGTTGATCTTGTTTTAATCTCGGCCCTTCATTTCATTTTTGGAGCTCTATATAAACTAGTGCTCTCTCATTTTCATTTTGTGTGGAGACAGATTATGTATATTGTCGCATTGAGACTATTTTGAATGATAAAAGCTCTTGAGCATGATTTGCCTTGAATCACTTCTTATTGTTGAATAGTAAGCGAGGTTACATATTGCCTTCCGCCATAGATTAGAGTTAAAGTTAGATTAAATAGAATTTGCTTTGAAAAGTTGTTAAATTGAATGAGAGATTGATCGTATTGATTCAATGGTGAAGTGTAGCTCATACTTTTTTCGAATGGATGATTTGCATTCGATTTGTAAAGTTAGCCTGAGCTCTTAAACGTGGAAGCTTAACTTCAACCTCATTCGAGGTTTGAAAATTATTCTCACAAACCCCTTGAAGATTGCACCCATTTTGCGTATGTTGTCCTGCAGGAGGCGAAACAAAGTGTGGTTTATTTCTCTTCACCGAGTCCTTACTGTCTCTTGAGTTCTTAGGCTTAGACTAGACTCTCCTAAACCCTATTCTTTTTGCCATTTTTTTTGAGATCCACAATTGAAAGTCCTAATTGAGAACCTACAAAGATAAATTTCCTAAGTCCCGAACTTGTGCAGACTTTCTACGTAAGTCCCCTTGTTCATTACCAGCAAATCACAACGACCATTGAGCTTATCCACACGTCGAGACCCGACTAAAGAAACCTTGGAATCGCCTATGGTTTTTCAAGAGAGGATAGAGTGTCTTTGGACATTTTTATTCTGATGTTTGGTGGATGATAAAACACTCATCAACAGGTCCCACGCCGCCAGAACTACTAAAAATAGCAACTCTGCAAAAAGTCTCCGATCGAGCCCAAACGAAAGCCCTGATCAACTCTGCCAACTGAAGCTGAGCCAAGCTCCGAAGTGACCCTCTATCCAGTCTATCAGCCTACGAGGGTCGTGTGATAGGCCAATCCTGTACTCCGAGAGATGTCACTGAGAAGGGGACATGACACTCATATGCGCCCTTGAAGTTCAAGACTTGAAACTTTGACTAAGGCACACAAATTAAAAGCTCACATGGTTATTTGCGCCCAAGGTATAAAGTGGAAACATGACCTATTTGCGCCTGGAAGAAGAGGTTGAAACTTAAAAGTTTCTAAGGCGTGGAAATGAAAGCAAACATCCCTAAATGCGCCCATCTTACAAGAATTAAGAGCTTGACACATGAAATGCGCCCCCAATTAAAAGAAGCCCCTACCAAATGCGCCCAAAAGATAAGAAGGTCAAATTGGAAGCTAGACCATGGATTTGCGCCTAAGAATTTAAAGAACAAAATTTTACCAAGTATTCGAAATTGGAACCACAGGTAGTCATTTGCGCCTGGGAGGAAGGAGGTGATCAAAGAGCTAAACGTTGAAATTCAAAGCTCCCATGTCTGATGCGGATTGAGAGCAGGGCATGCTATTTGCGCCCAGGGCCTTAATATTCTAAGTCATTTAAAAATGAAAGCCCTGTATGTGATATGCGCCTTGAAGAAGAGGAATTATTTAAAAACACTCTAAAGGCGTTAAAACTGAAAGCTCATAGCATGATTTGCGCCCAGCCTTGAAGAGGATAAAAGATGTCTAAGCTATGAGGATTTGCACCTTGGATAAAGAGGATTAAATGTGGAGAATTCGAAATTAAAAGAGCAACCTTGCATATGCGCCCCAGAATGAAAGCCCAACCTCCTATGTGCGCCTGGAAGAAGAAGAGAACACATCAAAATTTTCTAAGTCATAAAACTGGAAGTAGGAGACATGATATGCGCCCCCCTTCAACTTGAAGAATAAATCGAAGATATTTTCTAAGAGCTTCGAATTTGAGGATCATCTCTCATTTGCGCCTGGGGAGAAGGGAGGTAAGGTTGGCTAAGTGTCCAAGATTCAAAGCTAGCACATCCACATGCGCCATACCTGCAAGAGTTAAGAGATTGAAATTTGTCTAACTCACAAAATAAAACTTCAAGCTATAATATGCGCCTCAGCATCTTGGAGAAGATAAAATTTGAAGTTGATCAACTCATATGCGCCTTAGCAAGAAGAGGTTGAGTTTTAAATTTTAAGTGAGGCGTTTGAATTTGGACTATAGCAATTAAATGAGGTTGATCAACTCATGTGCGAAGGTATGAAGATGTCTAAGGCAAATTTTAAAATAAAGCTTAAAGTATTAAATACGCCTAAACTTGGGCTAACATTCAAAAATGTTTATAAGGCGTAGCAAAGTTGAAGTTGGAGATGTGGTTAACTCGTTTCAAAATAAAAGCTCGACAAAATCAAAATGTGAAGATGAAAATTAAAAGGCGTTGGAAGAAATAAAATTTCTCTAGGCAAATAAAGTGAAATTCGTCTAAGTCAGAGAAATTAATTAAAATTTAATTTAATTATTTTCCAAAGTATTAAATTAAAAGTTCCCCTTTAATTTGGACACATGAAATTTTAGAATTTGGACGATTTTAATCACGGGGAATTCATTTCGGAGTTATTACGGACGGAAAATAAATTGTGCCTAGCCATTTTAAAGTGTGCTGACGATGAAATTAGATGGCATTTAAATTAAATTTTAAATTTTAAATATGCCATTTTAAAAAGCGGTGGGATTATTTTAAATCGAAGTAAAATGATTTTTTCTCGAAATTACTTCAGTTAACGGGAAGTAAATGGCAGTCGGGAGGGAAATTTCAAATTTAAAATGAGGAAAGAATCTCCCGGAATAGCAAATTGCTATGACAACTGTAAGACAGATGGAATATTCTCTTTTAAATTTGGAAAATTGCTAAGTCGTGATGGAGAGAATTAATGGCACTTGCTAAAATAAGCACCAGCTTTCAATTATAAAAACCTCGAGGATTTTCATTTCTACTCACAAAATTCGAAGCTGAGATTTGTGCTGGAGAGTTGAGAGTGATTATTGAGCTGTGAGTAAATTCGAAGTTGAGAGTTGCTGAAAGTGAGAGGAGGTGTTGAATTCGATTTTTCAAGGAGTTCGAATTTCTCGAGATTTGGAGTTGCTGAAAGTTTGAAAGTTGTTGAGATTTAAATTTTCTGAAGTTGCTAAATGTTTAGAAAGAATCAAATCGGAAGTAGAGATTGTTGAAGGTTGCTGATTTAAAACTTTTGAACTTGCTGATTTTAAACTTTCAAAGTTGCTGATTTGAAATTGTTGAAAGTTGCTGAAACTTGAAGTATTTTCCGAAGCTGAAATTGCGAAGTTGATTTCTTCCGAAGAGCTGAAAATTCTTTTGGCTGCAAATTGCTGAAGTTTGGAGTTTTATATTTCGAAGTTTGAATTTATCGAGATTTGGAGTTGGAGTTTACTACTGGAGTTATTAATTTTATTTTTCTTTTCGCAGCCAACTCCATTCGCCAGCCATCTCTCATAGTTTTTATTTTAAAAGTTTGAAGTGTAATGTTTGCTTCTCGTTTTGCAGATGGCTGAAGGACGAAAAACTAATGTTGCTGGAACAAGCAAAGCTGGAGCTAAGGCTGGAAATAATGAAGCTATCAAAGAAAACGCCTCCAAGCAGGCGATCATCAAGAGCTTAAAGAAATCTTTTATTCTGGAGTCTAAGATCGTGTCAAAGTTCGGGAATGTGACTGATACCAACCTCGGGTCTTTCAACCTCGAGGCCTTCATGCGAAGGATATATGGGCAAGGTGGCAATCCTCCGACGGAAGTGTCACACAACATTGTGAAGAGCGGATTATATGCAGCAGCCGGGTTCCAACCAGCGGTTCGATGTCCAGAGCTGATTATGGAGTGCGCAAACTTCTACAATTCAGACCATCGGACGATTGTTTCTCCGGATGGCACGTTGTTGGCCAACCTTGCACCTGATGCAATTGGTGAGGCATTCGGGATCCTGGCTACAAATAAGATGCTATACAAATCCAAGGAAAAGGCTGATAAGATGTATGCCACATCTTTCGAGAAATGCATGAAGAGAATCAACACCACCTGGATGAGAAAGCCAAAGCCTCCTGCCGCTAGGCTGCCAAAGCAAATAATTTCAGAGGAGCTGAAGTAGGAATACTGTGATATAATCATGTTGCTCAATTGAGTTAACGGCAGCCCGCAGGCATATGTGTTCGAACCATGGATGTTCTATATCAGCGTGGTGCTTGAAGGAAAGGTGGAAATGAATTGGGCTCAGATGATCAGCGACAACATTGATGAGCAGTTTCGGAATCTAAGGAGAACGAAAACGTTCTACATGAGTTCGTATGTTATCTACATGCTAGCTCGGATGACAAAATACAAGGGGTTGGCATACCAAGAGCCGATTGGGTGTGGTTTTAATCAGTTCAAGATTCATGAATCTTGTAGGCAGTTGCATCTCACAAGCACCGCTGACTTCGAGAGGGTGAATGATGCTTTCACAATGTATATCACGAGGACCCTTCAGCGGAGATTGCAACAAAGGATATTTGAAGAGGCGCAAATGTTGATAGAAGAGTATGGGTTTTGGTTCGTCCAATTCCCAAAGTTCACCTATTTAAGGCTGTCGGGGTACAGTTCATACGTCTACCGACTACCGAGGTACCCCACGAATAGAATAATTATGCTTGAGCTGTCTAGGCAACTGGTGGCCTATGACAAAATTATAAGAAGGAAGAAGAAGGGAGGTTTGCACTTTCCCATTGTTTTGGGAAACTCGCTTGAGGAGTGCCCTTCTTTGCAGGCAGCCAAGGAGGCAGAAGATGAGTTGCGCTTCTATCAGTTAACTCTCCATACCAGCCGGCAGGATTTTGATCCTCGAGGAAAGATTGGAACAGTGCAAGGTGAGGAGTACAGGCATAGGGCTCACTTGGAGGATTTTTGGGTGAATGTTGGAGACAAAGCTGAGATTAGAAAAAGAATGTTCTCCAGGTTGCCTCTTAAATTAATCAGAGAATGCGAAGTGGTCCAAGTCCCGGACCAGGTTGATGAGGATACCAAACTTATTCACCCAGATTATGAATTGATAAAGAACACACCAATCCCACCACCAGATTGGGCTGAGCCGAAGATTACGGACTTAGACACTTTGTCTATTCCCGTCTTGGCTTTTACAAGGACTTGGGTAGAGGAGCACATTCGCAGATTGAGGAGAAGATCAATTGCCCTTTCATACAACCTCATGGGTGATAGAAGGCCACCGGTGTTGGCAAAGGGGAAGAAACAAATTGCCCAGGTTGTGGAGCCACAACAGCAGGAAGAACCTATTCAGCCGGAACCTCAGGGATCGGAGGATACATCATCTACTCAGTTGTTGACACATTCCTCCAGCGTGCGCGAAGTCTCGCTGTTTGCGGATTAGAGGGTTCGAATGAATGAAGCGCCAGAGGTTGGAGAAGTTAACCAACCAATGCCAAGAGAGCTAGACAGTCAGAGTGCTAATGCTCCTGAAGGTGCCAATTAGCCAAATGAAGGGGAAGAGACGGAAACGGATAGCCACTTTGATCATGCGCTTAGGACAGTTTTCGAGGAAGAGGATATTATAGAATCAAGGGTTGGAGCTCATGAGGAGAGTGATCAGCAAATGGAGATAGATGAGCCCCAACAAAATACTGCTCGAGAGGAAGTTCGTGAAGTGGAGGCAACTGAAGAGCAGCCCCTTATTGTTTACGACACTCAGCGTAATTGGCTCTCACATGCAATAAGGAGAGATCAGGACGATGATGCTGACCTGGCAATTGAAATGGAGGAGCTTCTAAATAGAACAAGTCACCGAAAAGGAAGAGGGCAAGGAAGTATTCGAAAATGGAGACTAATGAGGCCGGTTCGCGCACCCTCCATATTGCCGTTCCAAGGGAGGATTATGACTTAAGTGACGCAATGCCAGAGAATTACACCGTCACCACAATTGAATTGGGACGTCCTTCTGGAGTGCAAGTGGTTGAGGAAGCTGAAAGTTCATTCCAAGCATTGAAGGACAGGCTGGTGAAAAAGGAGGGAAAGTATAAGAGATTGACGAAGGAGCACAAGGCATTGGTCGGATATGTGCAACATCTAGCACGTCCAGGTGCTCAAGAGAACCCAGCGGTAGAGCTTCCGCCTGAGTTGCCACGGGAATCAATCAGTGGGCTCAAGGAAATGAAGAGGGCTATTCGAGAGGGAGATAAGTGGATAGGCGATGTTCGCACTGAAGCAAAGAAATTCATGGCTGATCTTGTCTCCTCTTTTCAGAGGGCGTCTGGTATCCTCTCGCGCTTGGATGGTGTCGAGCAAGCTTGGGCTGACACCCATATATTCCAAGACAAGACTATTCCTCGCCTTGCTGTTCTGATGCGTGTGCCCACGCAAACTTTGGTCAATGCAGGGGTGATCCAGGATGGGGACAGGTATGATTTTCTTGGATGGCATTCGGCTGCATTCACTGGGAAGGGCTTCTTTGACATGGCAGCTACAGAGTCTTCCAAAATCAAGAAGGCGATGAGAAATATTCACGAGGGCATCCTCAATACATTGGATGCATTGTTCGCCAAGAGGCTAGCTCCTGAGGAGGTAGAGGTGGATGGATTGAAGGCAAGGTTGCAGCCTTTCTTCTCCAAGATGAGGATGTTTTCTCAGCTCGACTTTGAGAATATCTCTACATTTTCAGCAATTATTCAAAGCACACAGGAGTCTATTGAGACTTGGAGGAAGACTTGTGATCGGCAAGAGCAGATGGTGGGTATTCTTGAATATCAGCTCAATCTTACTCCGGCGATTTCTAAGGAGGAAGTTGATTCAGTGCTGGCCCGGTTCATAGCTTACGCGGTCAGAGAAAAGAGCAGTGGAAACAAGGTCATGGACGAGAATCTTCTAGAAGGATAGTGGGCATTAATTGCCCATAGTGGTCAAGGAGGAATCTGCTATTTTTGGGATCATTAATGACGCCACTCCTCCACCTTCTGGCGGTTTTTAGGGTTAATCTTGTCTAGGGCTGAGGTGGCTCGATCTGAGCCCTCCATTGTAATTTGATATGGACCATCCGTTGAGGTTGGCCAGCTATATAAAGGGGAGTCCCCTCATTTGTACACTAGTAGTTAATCAGTTGGATATCAGAGCAGAATAGAGAGTAGACATTTTTTTGGAGTTAGAATAGTTTTCATTGCATTGTTTGAAGGAGAAGGGGAATTCTCCCTTTGAGAATTTTTGTAAGGAATTGTCACGAAAGCTAATCATAATAAAAGCATTTCATTGATGGTGAACTCAACTTTTGTTGTGAGTAGTTTGTGAGGTTTCTTCTTCCTTCGAATTCAAGTAGGACTTAATTTTCATGCAAATAGTTAGTTATGGGTGTTTACGTTTGATGTAAGTGAGCTTTTTTAGTCCATACCACTAACAATCTTACTGATGGTAAGCTTGTCCTGCGTGGTCAACTGGAATGCTTTATACTTAACTTCGATCAAGATTCATGTGTAGCTATGCATCGTTGTGATGGTACTTGCATCGTTGAATCGTGATTTGAACATCCTTTTTCTCCTTTGAAGATTGCACAAACCTTGTCGAAGCTGTCCAACAGGAGGCTAGACAACGTTTGGTCGAAGTTCATTGAAATTGAGCCTAACACCCCTTGCATTTAGGTTAGAATTTAGATCTTCTAAACCTTGCATCCATTTTAATTCCGCATACTTTTGGTTAGCTTTAGGAAACTTGCACTTCAAGGCTAAATCTTCACACGAAAATTCCCTTCAAAGCATATATCTGTTAACTGCAAGTATTCTGAACAATTGTGTAAGTCCCCTCGTGAAAACAGCAATTCACATCAAACCAATTGAGGGTATTCTAAGTATTTCGGAACCTTGGAGTTGAACGTGCGAACTTTCTTGCAATCTTAGCGCATGGAATACTTTGATCAAGAGAGAATGGAGTAGCCTTCGGACAACTTCGTTCTGCTGATTGGTGCGGTCATAAAAATCACATCAACAATATCTTTAGAAGGAGACAATATCTACACTGGTTGAAGAGGTTTTTCCTTATAGAAGAAGGCCATCAGAAACCAATCCACATCAACCAATTCAAGTTGAATTTTTCAATGCAAGATCATTCCTACCAACTAAATCTTGGATCTTTGAGAAAGTTTTGCAAAAAATTTCAAGCTATGTACTATCATGATTGGATTCTTAGCTCACAAGGAGAGGTTACTACTTTTCTAAGCCTTTAGATGGTTTTGTGTAAACAACCTAGTTTCCCTTGGTTCCCATGCATAAAAGAGTGTTTTTGTTTTCCATATTGTTTTATGTTGTGTTTCCCAATTCATGATATTTTTGTTGTCATATTGTATTTCCCCATTTTGTAATGTAAAAATTGTGTTTTGTGATTAGTTAGATGATCCAACTTGTTCATCATTCAAGTGATCTAGGAATAGTTTGACTCCATTGTCCAGCTAATAAAACATTGGTCTACTTGCAAAACCAAAGATTTTGTGGTTCTCTTCCAAGTATACACCATGGTCCAACAAACAACACCAATGTTGTACCCAAACCGAAGCTCGACAATTGTATTACATGATGCTCACTTTTCATTGTCAATATATTGATCAACTACATGTCAAGTCATTCCCGATGAGTGACGATGGTGTCTTGACATGGTCAAATTTTTTAGACTACCAAGTTTTTACAAATTGATCATGGTCCCATATGTTTCAAGATCAACATAAATTACTTCTGAAAAATGGTGACTACAACTTGGAGCTAAACATGTATTGGCTAATATATAAAAAAATCTAACAGCATTCTTTAAAAGTGATGACTGCTCTAGTAAGCACGAAATTCAACTTGCATCATAGTAAGGAATAAATGGCAATCCAACCAGAAAAAAGGAATCAAATGCCAAATGACAATTCAAATTACTTGTGGTGCATTTTGTATGAAGCATTGTAAATTCCTGATTGCAGATAAAAGAATGTTAGTGTGATGTCCCCAATTTGAATACGCCTTTGAAGAAGAAATTTGATTAATTAATTAAATATTAAAATTGTCTTTACTAATTTTAGAAGGCATTTTAATTATTTAATTAATTAGTTATATTAAGACTTTATAAAAGTCATTAATATAATACTTTATGATTTGTAAAGTCTTTAAAATAATGATTCAGTTTGTGAAGCTGAAAGTGGCTGACTATATCGGTATGTTCGGGGTCTGAAGAATTATCACAGAGAAATGACTATTGTTGTGTTTTGATATCTAGAAATCTGAGAACGGAAACTCTCAGACTTCGGGGGTCATTCTCAGACGAAAACCCAGTTTGGCCAATTGCAGTGATTTATTATATTTTGGATGCTTACACAGTTTTTGATCTTCACTATATGGATTGTATTTATATCCTTCCGGCAACTGTGGTTCCTACTGTGAGCAATAGTCAATACAGTTCATTGTGCTGTGAATACTCATAGGAATGATTCATTGGGAATTAAATAAACATCGAATTGCAACCGTCATTACTGGCGCTGTCATATAATGCTGAGTATTCATTTTCATTGAGCGGAATCATTCAAACATTCTTATTGGAGCGAAGACTATCTAATATTGTGAGTGATCCTATTATCATGTTTCTTAGTATATATGACTATTAACGTAAATACATATTCAAATATTGAGGAAGATCGACCTCTCAGTGGCACAGCATTCCATCCCTATATCGAGAATCATAAGACTGCCACATAAACATGGAGTCATGTATTTCTGGAGAAGAACGAGTGTAATTACCTGAAGGGGTTGTCAGGCAAGAGCAAATGAAAGATTCCAGAGTGGTTGGAGATTACTCTTGCCGTTGTGAAGGAGAAGTCGGCATATCTACTTAATAATATCTGTCGATACTAACATTCCGGGTGTCATTACCGAGAATCATTATTCTGGTATCTGGCGCCGCTTCTGTTGTATCCACGACAATTCACCATTGGGCCTTGGTTTATCAAATGCATTCGATAGTATTATGTCAGTTTTGTATACAATATTAGTCAGCAAAGAAGCCCCTACTACATTGGTCCTTTCTGTGTCTCATCTTAACTGCCGATAGTTTGGAATGTGCATCTGCAAACTGACATGGAATGATTCGACAAATTGCTCCAGGAATTGTGTATCGTTTCCAGTCAGTAGAGACAACTGGGATGTATATTCGAAGTTTGGTGTGGTCTGGCTCATTTCATAGAGGAATCGTGATAATTAAATAAGTGTCAAGTCGGAGCATATCATACATATCCAATATAGCTATCAACAAAGATTTCAGGTTTTGTACATGTTGGGCGAACCATGACATAACGGGTATGTAATTACAGATATTATGATATAATTAATGCTCCTGCAACAAATATATGATGATGAATAGAAAACAATAATGACTCCTGCCTGTCTGGTCCTGATGAATAACATGCGATCGGCTGTTTCTTAATATCTGTTTGTGAGTGTATTGAATGAGTCAATATATTGGGATTTGCCCAATATATCTATATAAGTGCAAGCGAATTCAGTAACCACCAGAAAAGATCATAGGAATCTTCTGAGCCACTGTTCTGAATGTATATGAATTAACATATATCAGACACTGAATATATATAAAAGAGTGGTTGGATATAGTAATGATCTGTCCATATTCAATTTGAATGTTCTGCATTTCTGTATAGAAATCTGGGAACTTATGTTCATATATTCAGTAAAATTGGAAATATTGTGAAATCGCATTCCTTTCTAGAAATCTGGGAATTATTCTCGGTTGACAACATGCACGGCATTGTTAACCAGTAGAGATTAAACACCAAAAGACCACCTACCCGGAGTTGGGGATATTACAGTTAGGATGATAAGTGAATGGCACCAACATGGACAAATCATACTCAATCAAAGATAAAGTAAAAAATATTCAAATGAAAATTGAACCAAGGATGAAGACAGAATATCCTAGTCAGCAAATAAGGTCACATCCAGATTAAGAAAATTGTGCCTTGTCTTTTGCAAAGAGGTGGTCTAGTTGGAGTAAATCATGCCAAAGAGTTCTAGCCAGGAAAACAAGTTTGTTTGTCTTGTTCTAAGAGGTGGTAGTCCAATCAGCACAAAGATGAATGGTGGTCAGTATAAGGGATTCATGCCTGAGTTAAAATGAAAGTTAGGCACACATTTTGTAATATTTGTCAAATTTTTAAAATAGCGCTCCCAAGGAAAGATGTGCTGGATAAGGATTGCTACAGTAGTGCAGTTTTTGAAAAATATTTTCCTTCTTTTGAAACTTATGGTCAACCCATGTAAGTCACACCTGCAAAATATTAGTAAAGTGTACATTTTGTAAAACTTTTGTCATTTTCTAACTGCAGTGGTGAAAGTTATAAGATCACACCTTTGAAAGATCAAAGAAAGCACACTTTTAGGATAGTTTTTCAGCCTACAAAATGGCAGTTAGCTATGTGAAGTTTTGCCTGGAAGGAAAAGACAAATGATTTTGCTAAGTAACTCGCACCTCAGAAACGACAAAAAGTATTATGTGGTCAGCTAAAGTGATGCCAACAAAATGGAACTCACTCCCAATGAAAGCATGATTTGAGACTTTTAATAGCACACCATTCAAATTTTGTCCTACATAAGAAATGGAATCCAAACAGCACAAGTTAAAAGCTGTGTCCAAAGCAGCAGCTAGTAAATACAAACATTCAATTAGCAAAGGAAAAGAAAAAACAATATTATAAAAAGAAGTCAGTGCCTAGGTGGAAGCCGAAAAGGAAGTATGTAGCAGATATTGAATATAAAATGATGATAAGGAAAGTTGACATCAAAATAGTTGACTAATTTCATAAACTTAGCTATATTGGCTTTTATTTTTAGCTAGGACAATGATGCAATTGAAGGACACCGTCTTTAATGCTTGAAATTATACAAGGGTGAAAAGCTTGTGATATTCCAAGCTAGTATAAATTGATCAAGCTGAGGAGGTGATTAAAGAAGCTCACAAAGTAAATCGATGAGACAGCATTTTAGATTCAGATCAATGGAATCGTTCATGGAGAAGTCTACAGTAAAAGAATTCAATTATCATGTCGTGTTCCCTTTTTAGGACTCAAAGAATTCAAAAATATTTTTAAGTTGGGCCCAATAACTTTATTTTCAAATGGGCAACTTAAATATTATTATAAGGCATATGTAATATTTAAAGAAGCATTTTAACACTTTATTCAAAATGTAATTTAAAAAGGACCTTTGGATGTAATTTAAAAGTATTTTCAAATACTTGGAGGGGAAAGCAAATTAAAATTAAATAGAGGGCCAAAGTGGACACCTATGAAATAAAGGTCAAGGCTCAAAGCAAATCATCTGATTATGCCATTCATTATTCCTTTCAATTTGGAGTTTGAAACATTCGAGTATGAAAACCCTTGGTTTGTGAATTCCTAAGGACAAAAACCCTCTTCGATTCATTGTGAATTTTGGGACAAAAACCCCCTTGGATTCATTGTGGATTTTGGGACAAAACCCTTATATCCAATTGAAGTGATTCTACATCAAGAATCATGATTGTGCTGGAGCAATTTGATTTTGGGAGCAAATTTTGATATCAGTGATATTGTTGAAGATTTTAGATGGTGTGTGTGGAAGATTTGATATCAAATGTACTAGGGCATTGCCCATCTTTTTATTGCAATATAAATCAAGTGTTGCTAGTTCAATTCTCATTTAGTGTTTGCATATATTTCATATTACTGTGATCACTGCTCCTATTAACCTGTCCGTGTGATTGTTATTGCTTATCTGAGAATTGTCATACTCATGAAGCAATAATCTGCAAAAAATCCCAATTTTTAAAAAATCTGCAGGCTGGATGATTTTTTCCCCGATTTTTTGAAAAAATTGTTGACCATTTCAAACTGCAAAATTGCCAAAAAAAAATTGTGTTTAAAACCTGAAAAAAATGCGAACAAAATCACACTGATTTTCACGCAGAAAAAAACCATGAGACCATAGCTTGTTGCTTACTATTATGCTTTGATAGAATTTCTCCAAGGAATCATAGCTTGTTTGAAATCACCTCTTTTAGGCTTTTAGCCATAGCAGCAAGGCAGTGAACTGTTTGATAAAATGCTTTGGTAGACATGCATGAAAAATGTGGTAGCATAGACAAGGCAGTTAACTTTTGAAAAAATGCCTCAAAGAAATGTGGTCTTCTGATGATGGAATGCCATGACAAGCAAATTGCTATGGATTGTCATGGCATTCCATCACCATGAGACCACATTTCTTTGAGGCATTTTTTCAACCAGTTCACTGCCTTGTCTATGCTACTGTTTACTATTATGCTTTGATATATTTTTCCAAGCATCCATAGGTTGTTCGAAAGCACCTGTTTTAGGCTTTTGGCCATAGCAGCAAGAAAGTGAACTGTTTGATAAAATGCTTGGTAGACATGTATGAAAAATGTGGTAGCATAGACAAGGCGGTGAACTGTTTGAAAAGATGCCTCAAAGAAATGTGGTCTCATGGTGATGGAATGCCATGACAAGCAAATTGCTATTTGCTTGTCATGGCATTCCATCACCATGAGATTATTTGCTTGTCATGGCATTCCATCACCATGAGACCACATTTCTTTGAGGCATCTTTTCAAACAGTTCACCACCTTGTCTATGCTATTGCTTACTATTATGCTTTGGTAGACATGTATGAAAAATGTGGTAGCATAGACAAGGCAGTGAATTGTTTGAAAAAATGCCTCAAAGAAATGTGGTCTCATGGTGATAGAATACCATGACAAGCACATTGAGACCACATTTCTTTGAGGCATTTTTTCAAACAGTTCATTGCCTTGTCTATGCTATTGCTTACTATTATGCTTTTGATAGATTTTTTTCCAAGCATCCATAGCTTGTCGAAAACACTTGTTTTAGGCTTTTAGCCATAGCAAAAGGCAATGAACGTTTGATAAAATGCTTTGGTGACATGTATGGAAAATGTGGTAGCATAGACAAGGCAATGAACTGTTTGAAAAAATGCCTCAAAAATGTGGTCTCATGGTGATGGAATGCCATGATAAGCAAATTGCTATGGATTTGTTGGCGTTTAAATTAGCACCTCTGGAGTGCTGATTGTAAACGTTCAGCTATTTCAAATGTTTTGCAACACTTCTTCGTTATTTAAAGAGGAGAAGTCCCTCTCTGCTGGGAGCAATGCGTAGGGAAGGGAAATGTTAACTAAAGTTCCTATCTTTTTATGCTTCAGCGGCAGGACACAAGGGTGCACAAACACAATGCGCCGTAGCTAAGCTTTTCTCTGGTTTCTGCAGATCTTAACTACGACTAACTAGCTTCTATCTATCCAATACCTTCAAGATGAACAGAGCATGAGGGTAAAGGAGCGGGAATGGGATGGTTGGATCACTTGAATTCACCGTCTCCAGAGGATATGACCGAGGCTCTGAACTCTCGGGTATACACCGGGATAAGGTTGGTACAAGCAAACACTCTACACGGTAAACTAGATCTGAGATCTGCCAAGGAGGAGGGACTCCTATCCGAGGTATGAGCTTAAGAAATAGTTTACTAGAAACAACAAAATCACGATGCCTTGGCCAACGAGCTTGCTAAGGAGGAGGGACTCCTATCCGAAGTATGGCTTGGAAGTCAATACATTATACAACATCAAACGATAACTGTCAATAACAAATATCCAAGGAGGAGGGACTCCTATCCGAGGAGGGAAATGAGACAACAAGCTATTAAACACAAGACGTAGACATAACTCAAATAAGATGATCAAAATGCAAGCGCCTTCTGATATTCCTCTTCAAAGCTTCATCAACGAATTACAAAAGTTGGGAGAGCAAAGGCACGAAATCATGCACAATTACAATCATCCAACGAACTCTCATCCAAGAGTGAACAAGTATTCGCTTTCAAAGCTTGTTGGCAACAATGGCGCAGCAATTTTGCATAGCAAGTAAAGGTTAAACAAATAATGAGCCCAAGGCTCTTATTTATAGAACTCAAAGGAGTGGGTAACCCCAAAATCTCCTTGAGTTAACAATGAGTTCTTGCCAATCAATTAGCAAGATTTATTCCTAAAAAGGGGGAGCAAGCAGTTAACTGGAAAGCTACTTCAGTTAACTGAAAGTGAACAAAGAGTCAACTGGAAACTACTTCAGTTGACTGAAAGCAAACTAAAGGTGAACTTAAATGTAAAGTATCCCTCCAAAATAGACATCCACATTTAGTGGAGATCTAAGATCCACGAATCATGGAAGCCAATTAGACATCCTTAATTAGTGGGATCTGACAATGCATGATTTAAGGAAAGTGGAGTTAAACTTGGAAAGAAGCATCAAGTTAACTCCAACTACATTTAATAGTATCTTGAGTTGACTTGGAAAGAAGCATCAAGTCAAACTCAAGTCTCATAAATGCCACTTGGAGGGGGTATGGCGTCCTTCTTTGGTGCATTTATAATTCGCCACTAATCAGCAGTGTCTCTATCCATTGATTGACTTCATCAGCTTCTGGGGAATTAATGCTTTGTAGAATGATGACGTGGCGTCGTAGCATGACCTCACCCATTGTGAGCTGATTTCCGAAGTCCATACACTGAGATGCTCTCAAACTTGGTTGATAAAGCTGCTACCTTAGCCAGCTTGCAACCATCTGGATCATCAAGAAAGGTACTACGGATGACATGCCTGAACTGGTTCTATGTAACCATCTCGACGTATTCTCCTCCCTCACGCTGATATTCCATGCAAGGGAAAGATATCACCAACATTCTTGCGAAGTTGATAATAGTGGCAACTACCCGTCTGTAATCAATCAACTCTACTGAATGAGCGTCATAGGCTTTCACCTTGTACGCCAATTGTTCCTTCCAAGCAAAAAGATGTTGCTTGTTTTCCTCAGAGTATACTGATTGATATGCCAATTGCAAATCTGCAATTGTGCTTTCGTCTTCAAGCCTCTTTTCTGCAATCCTTTGTTCCGACCGCCATCTCTGCACGAAGTCCATGTGCTCTATCCCAATGTATAGGTTTGCCAGTATACATCTACCTTTGAGAACAAACTCTTCCACTTGATCTCTCAAGTGTTTGCCGAATGTTATCAATTGCCGATGATTTTGTTCGGCGGGGAGGTCTAGTAGTCCTGTTGGTAGGGCTGAGACGTTGGGTGTGCCATGTATCAAGCTGGTTATGTAAGACCTCAGTTTCTGATTTTCAGCCTTTAAGGCTGCCTTTTCTTTACCATCCTTTGCCATCCTTTCTTGTACGCTCACCGAAGCTATTCCAAGAAGGTCTGCCTCCACCTGTCGTGTAGTCTTCCCGAGGTTAAGTTGAGACAAAGTATAGTCTTCGACTTGGACCTCGTGTATGCTTTTCTCTACTGGTGGAGCGGCCGTCTCTATGATGATCTCACACTCTGCATTCCTTTCTATGTGAACTTGTTTCTTTAACTTCTTCGCCGACGTGTCTTGTGGGACGTGGTCGAATTCAGTAAAGTCAAGTTCATACGAGGGTTTTTCCCTCTTTCTTCCTAGGAAGCCTTCAAGCCAAATAGAATCTCGGCGAACTTCGCTAGGAGGGTCGTGAGGCCCTTGAACGCTAGATGTGTGAGACTGTGCTGGAGCAATGTCTCTTGGTGGCGAATCCAAGTCGATGAGGACTTGTGTATGTTGTGATACTGGTGATGTAGGCAGCTCTGTTTCCATAACAGGCACCGTCTCTGCTGCTGCTTCTACTGTTGTTGCTTCCGCCATTGGCTCAGCCACTGGTTCTTCAACAACTACTGCTGCTGGTTCCTCTGTGATAACTTCTGCTGAATCAGGGGTAGCAGTCTCTACTCTTTGTTCTGGGGCAGCATTACCTATGATTATTTCAGGACTGTGTGGCTTTTTCCACTGGTGTCCTCTGTGTTCTAGGCTTCGACATCCTCATCCCTCGGGGAGGATTGCACCATTGCTTCTGCCTGGGCTTCCTTCTTGAAGTGGAAGGTGGTGTAGACTGAACCTGTGGCGGCTCTGTTCTGTGAGGTATCACCTTCCTTGATTTCTTGCTGTCGAGATAGAGTTGGCTATTTCTAACCACTCTACTCGTTCTTTCTTCTATAGAAGTGTCTTCTTTGGCATACCAATCCACTCTCGGGAGCGGTTGGGAGTCAACTGAATCTGCAAAGAATGAGGGAAGAATGACTTCCCCTTCATCATCTGACAGGCCCTCAATGTCTGCTGACATGAAATCAGCAATTTGTGTGAGTCTGAATCTATTGTAGTTCCTTCTTCGCACTTCATACTCGTCTTTACAATTCACCCAATAATCTTCCATAGAAGACTTATGTGACGAGTGTTGCTCAAGGTGTGCTGCATAGAGTCCTCTGGGATCATAGGATCTTCTATCAATGAGATACTTGAGGTTAAACCTCGCTGTTTCCTGACTCATCTTCTTAGCATCTGCCGCGAATCCACATCTATATAATCCCATTTCAACGAGTTAATGCCCTCCTCTTCGCTTAAGTGGATATGGAACCCTCGGACAACCTGCCTGTGGAATCTTGGCGAAGATCAACCTATCTCAAGGGTATCTTGGTATACGGCAGGTGTATTAATGGGTAGCCATACACGCGTATGTAGGAGAACGTAGGAAATTGGATGAACCAATCTGCCCAATCCGCCATTGCCTCTCTGGCTGTCTGTGAAATACGCACGTGCATCTCATGGTTAAGCTCACGTATTGTGTGCATAGTGAAGTGATCACTTGTTTTCTTGAAGTGCCTTCCCGCTTGAGTAAACTCAATACGTGTGAAATGTTCGTGAACCTTCTGCACACCTAAGGTTCCCACATTGTTCAATAACCTGAATTCACCTTGGAAGGCGATCAAGTATACCAGGTAAGAGCACATGTGGAACCTATGAGCTTCCAGATACCTAGTGATTTTTCGGTGGAGTGTGTCACTGATCAAAGTGGCCCATTCATAGTATTCCCTTCTGCCAATGATTTTAGCGATGACATAGTACATCCATGGCTGAAATTGACGACCATCTTCTTCTCTAGTGATTCTATTGAGTAGAGTGATTAACACTGCGTACTCATCTTTGCATTCTCCTCGTCCTAATGGCTTAGGCAAGTTTGCCTTTGTCACTTTTAGCCATTTTTCGGCCATAATCCTTTGACATTTGTCCTTAGCTGTCTCAAATGCTTTTTCACATTCCGTCAATGATATGACTTTGCTATTAGGATGTGATGGAATATCAAAACATCTTTCGATATCCTGAGGCTTTAAACTGCAAACAATTCTTCCATCTGCTGCTTTGATTTCTCTGGTGGTAGGGTTGTAATGCTTGATACGTTTACCATAAGCTCTACACTCAGAGGTGTGATGGAATCATGCGGCCTGTGAGTTAAACCCGATTCTCGAGCATTCTCGCAGAATGTTATTTGATCTTATGCCTTCCAGCTGTCTAAATCGACTCAATCGATTTGCGCATTTGGTGCGCATTTGTGTCAATCAAGCTGTGTAATCATGGAGTAAGACCACCTTGGTCTCAGACAGCACCCGAGTATTGCATCCCTAAAACTTGAAGATTGAATCGTAGTTTTTGACCTAATTCGGGATGATTTTCTAAACCTCTTAAAAATAGCGCCCTGCCGAGAAGTATTTTTCCGAAAAAAATCTGGCACATGGGTTTTGTTCGTGCTTCAATGTTGAACAAACCCAATTCCTCAGAATTTGGATTCTGAAACTTTTTCGGAAAAACCCCCAAAAATAGGGGCAGCAAGTTTGTTGATTCTGGAAAATTTGTCGAGATGGGTTTCTCTGGAAAATTATGCTGAATCTACCCAGTTGATATGATCTGATGTAGCCTATTGCTTTTTCTCACGTGATGCAAGAAACCTAAGACAAGAAGAGAGGAAAAGATGCAGCGGTGGACGGGAAAAGTTTCTAACCTAATTCCTTCAAAAACTATCTCTCGACCCAATCCTCAAATGGCAATCTTTCCCTCGCCTGTGACCCTCGCGAAATAAAACGAAGAACGGATGAAACCCTCCTCTTCGATCTTCAGTTTCGGCCCTTGAGCTTGTGGTTGCTTTTATCTTTGAATCCTCGCAATGAAATTAAATCAGGAAAAGGAATTCTTCATCCCTTTGAATATATATGGCTCGTTTCCATCCTACAAATTTGGGGACCTAAATACGTTTTCAAAAAGGCGACGGAGCCTGATCCGGGTTAAAAAGGTGATTTCCGTTCAATCGTGGAGCCGCTTAGCCAACTTTAACTCCGCCAAAGCTTTGACTTCTAGTCAACAAAGGACCTCGACTTCCTTTTAGGCGTCCCTTTCATCTTTGCAAGTTTTGGCATTTTCTCTCCGAAAACCCCGCTTGATCCTCGAATCTAGTTGTCCGCTGACCCCAGACGCCACGACACATTCATCATGAGTTGGATCCATAATCGGAAAGAAGTGCCCGAGACCGTGATGATAAAACCGGAAATAGGGCCCAAGAAATTTCAGGCTCTTCCCAAGAAAGGGCGCTTTTGCCAATGCCTTAGTGATTTTTCAATCTTCGTTCTTCAGCTTATTTGAAATGACCTCCCGTGCCTTGAACTGGATTTCTCGTTGATTGGAGAGTCAGATGTTTTCACTTGATGTCTTATCAGGTTCCTAGCTCTACTTCGCCAGAAATGACTGTCTTCAAGAAATCTGAATCTCAAATTAGGGTTCCATTATTCAAGGGCGCCTCTCCTTGAAAAGGGCGCTTTTGCCTTTTAGCTTGATTATTTTCATCTGGAAAGTTGCCTACTTTGATTCAGATTATCCGTTGACTGCTCTGACAGATGTTGATGCTTGCAGTTGCGTTTACGAGATCTACTTGGGCTGAGAAAGATATCCTAGGAAGCCTTTTGTCATTGGTCAGCATCTAGAGGTCCAAAAGAAAGGGCGCCCTTCTTTTGAAAAGGCTCTTTTTCCTTATAACTTCGCCGTTAACTGTGGTCTCCTGATATTTCCTCAACTGCCTCTTTTTGCTTCATCAGCAATTGCTAGTGATCTGTTCATCGGATGATCTGGATGTTTGTTTCACTGTTGAGCCAGCAATCAAACGTTGAGAATGACTGCTTCGGATGATCTTACTGACTTTATTTGACCTTCAAAGATCATGGGCGCCCCTGCTTGAAAAAGGCGCCTTTTCAACATGTGAGCAATCTCCCCTTCGTAACATCTCCAGAGTTAGTCAAATTTTGACCTTTTTCACTTTCAGGAATCTCCTTCATCAAACAGCATTATTTTTGACCTTTTCCGCCATGGTTGCGTCGTTGAAGCTTTTGGAATTTAACTTTCAGCACCTGGTACTGGCCAATCTGCCATTAATGGCTGTGGAGCTCTTAACTTTGTTCCTGAAAAAGAGAAATAGACCCACCAGAGTAAAACATGTCTTTTGATGATTCTGACTTGACCAATGTGATCGTGAAGCCTTTTAAGCCTATCAAAATCATTTTCGATCATTTCTGGGAAGGTCCTATTTTCGGGGGATTTCCCTGAAAATAGGGAAAAAAACCCTAATTTTCAAAATTTCAGAATTTTGCACATGTGTTCCTTGACAGAAACCCATCAAGATTCTATGATTGGTTTGACCTAAAACTGACTTAACATGGCATTTTAACAAGATTTAGCTCAATTTACACAGAATGCCAAAAATTTATTTTTGGGTACAACAGGATTGGCTCAAGTGGCATTCCATCACCATGAGAACATCGCTTTGAGGTGATTTTTTCAAAACAGCTCATTGCCTTGTCTATATTATTGCTTACTATTATGCTTTGATAGATTTAGATTTTTTCCAAGCATCCATAGCTTGTCTGAAAGCACATATTTCAGGCTTTTAGCCATAGTAGCAAGGCAATGAACTGTTTGATAAAATGCTTTGGTAGACATGTATGAAAAATGTGGTAGCATAGACAAGGCAATGAAATGTTTGAGAAAATGTCTAAAAGAAATGTGGTCTCATGGTGATGGAATGCCATGACAATCCATAGCAACTTGATTGTCTTAGCATTCATCACCATAAGACCATATTTCTTTGAGGCATTTTTTCAAACAGTTCACTACCATGTCTATGGCTTGTCATGGCATTTCATCACCATGAGACCACATTTCTTTGAGGCATTTTTTCAAATAGTTCATTGCCTTGTCTATGCTACCACATTTTTCATACATGTCTACCAAAGCATTTTATCAAACAATTTCACTACCTTGCTGCTATGGCTAAAAGCCTAAAACAGGTGCTTTCAAACAAGCTATGGATGCTTGGAAAAAATCTATCAAAGCATAATAGTAAGCAATAGCATAGACAAGGTAGTGAAATGTTTGAAAAAATGCCTCAAAGAAATGTGGTCTCATGGTGATGGAATGCCATGACAAGCAAAAGTTTTAGCCATAGCAGCAAAGCAATGAACTGTTTGATAAAAAGTTTTGGTAGACATGTATGAAAAATGTGGTAGCATAGACAAGGCAATGAACTGTTCGAAAAAATGCATCAAAGAAATGTGGTTTCATGGAATGCCATGGCAAGCAAATGCAATTGGCAGCTGCTCCTAGTTATTAGTTATGCAATGTGAATTAATTGCATAACTGCTTAGGTTGACTTTGTAAAAACTATATTGTAATTGAAATTTTGTCATCTAACAGCATCTAGTTATTAGTTATGCAATGTGAAGTAATGCTTTGAGTTTGAAAGATGTGCAATGCAATGTAATCAGCGATATGAATATAATCTACAAAAATCTATTTTTTACAATTCATTAGTTAAACTCTTTATTTTATTTGCTCTCTATATCTTTATGCTATGGAAATGCCTTTCAATTTCAAAAAAAATAGTTTTCATCTCTTGTTCTACAATTTTTTACCTTTTTTTTTAAATACGATTTTTTCCCAATTTTTTCAAAAAATTTTATACTTTTGGTTTGCCAATTTTTTCCCCAAAAGATTTTTGCTGCTATGGACTCATAGTATTGTTATTTTTGGCTAATTATTTGTATTAGATTGCCATAACATATCTTTTTATTGTTTACTAGAGACCCAATGCTGTTGTAATTCTGATGGATCTGTACCGTAAGTAGAAGATACTGCCATGCTCTGGAACTGATCCCAACAATTATGGAAGAGTGATACAACACAGACGCAGCCCATATTCATATTTCCAGCGATCATATTTCAATGAATAAGTTTAAAGGTTGAAGGGAATCAATTAAGTTCTTGGTTGCCCTACTCGCCTAAAGCGAACCGTACAATATAAATTAGGTGTCATACCTTTCTAGCATCTGAATTGCAAACCAATCACCAGGGATCAACAAGTAAGTAATCTGTGGTTTCCATATAGCAGACTGTTAGAAGATCTTGCAACAGTTATTGAAAAATAGTATTAGGCCATACCAATGTAGAAATTCTGTGTAATATTTGCTTGAATTCAAATCTGGATTTGATGTTATATTTGTTGATTTAATCATCCACAGTCCATACAGCCATCATTTGCATGTTTGTTTGGTATAAGGGGGTTGCTAGATATCATCATGGTAGGTACTTGTAGCCATTCATTCAATCCTTTCGGCATTTGATCATAATATATTTGATTGATTCAACTCCCCATTATTCCTCTAGGAATCTTTTTTATTTGGCTAATTCATGATGGGATTTGCTGATATTTACTAATCAGAACTGTACTAGTAATTTGTTGCTCGTTATCAAATTCGTACTGCTGCATATTACATTCTCCACCAGTTCATATAGCTACATAATTGTCTATATCAGCCCATACAATTTGGGATATTGCAGTAGTTCATCAGTTATCAATGAAGTTAGAGTTGGTAATAGTTGTATGTTATATTCCACAAGCAGTGCTAGTGATATATATATTTCAATCACATAGGGTTGTTCGTATTGCAGTTCAGTATGGGTGTTCAGTATTTCATCTTTATTCCAGCACTACATATATCAGAAAATACAAAAAAAATATAATTCCTAAAAATCCTATAAGGGGACATTATATATCAAATTGTCCAAGTTGAAGGGTTTTAGAGGAGCCATGAGAGCTTCCTCAGAATCATTCAGAGCTGCCATTCAAAAAATCTATTTTTAACCTACACTAAAAATATCTCATTATTTTTAACGAGGAGAGTGTATTTTGAGTTTGCTATTTTGAGCCAAAGCATATTCTATTTTTTGCCTCCTCTATTTTTATCTTAGAGTAACTATTGTTAGGTTGTCAATTTCACCATGCAAGAGATGTGAGCATAAAGTGATAGTTTGTAATCATTTATATGGCCAATTTAATAGACTAATGCATGGTTTAGATTTTAGCTTTAGTGGATGAGATAATGTGTAACAAAGCTTGCATCTTATAAAGAAGACGACAATAATTATTATAAAAGTTTAGTTAGTTTAATTCATTTTATTTTTATGATGTTGCTCTATAAAAAAAAGTATAAATAAGTGTTTTTTTACTTAGTTAAAACAAATTATAATTGTTTATCCTATCTATTGCTGAAATTGCTATTCACCAACTGTTATTGTTAATCCAGAATTCATTTTTCACTCAATGAAATTTACTATGTCTCTCTTGCTTTTAAATGTATATTGAGATGTCTCATTATATGTTCTAAAGGTTAAACTACCTTGGCAAGTTTGGAACCTCTGTATTGCAAGTCGGCTTGAAGGTCAAGATCTTGTCTTTATATCGAGTCCTTCATTGAATTTACCATACCATTCATGTTTTTCTGTTTTAGCCTATTCATTTTGTACATATACTGATGCCATCCTAGCTCAGCCATACTCACATCAACTTGGTTCTTTATACCTTGAACACTTGCTTGCAACCTATCATGCCTTGTCTATTCACATGACTCATAACCTTCATGCCGTGTCTAGAGATCTGCACTGGATCATATGACTTCAACAAGGTATGTTCATGCAATGAACTAAGCAATTCAAGTTCTCACTAGCTCACACTAGCTTCTCTCTAGGCTTAAAACAAGACCAAATCTTGATTGGAAGTCTTATAGAGATTCAAATGGCTTGAAAACACTCAAGCATGCTTAAATTCACTATACCAACCTTTTCCATGCATGGGCAGAGCTCTGTGATCAGTATAACATGTACTTGCCTTGTAAGTGGCCTAGGAGCTTGTAGCCCTTCTCAGAGACCTTTCCGGTCATAACTTCCTGCATACACCTGATAATGAAGATCTGAGACCTGATTTGGATACCCTTTTCGTCCTTATAAAACATATGTGAAAATGAGCTAGGGTTGTTTTCTACGGAATAGGAAAAAAACTTGACTGTTACAGTCAAATTAGGCCTATGTTGGGGACTGTAATGTGGATTTAAACCCCGAGATTGATAGGGAAGGTGTAAATAGGCATATATAACATGTCTAAACACTTCCCTTGCATAAATCACTCACCCAACACAAGAATTCTCAAAAATACACTAAAACAGGGTTTCTTTAGGCCAAATAGAGTAGGGCTTATTCAAAATGGCACTTACATGTGTGACCAACCTCTGAAATCTTTCCTGTATTTCTGTATATACCTGTATATGGTGTCCGCCAAGTTTGAGAAGATTTGAAGGGTGGAATTGGGAGAAAATCAAAATTTACTAAAATTGCCTCCTCACTGGCCAAGAGTACTCAGTTTGCTATAAAATGCAAAATAAGTTGCTTCAAGGGGTCTAACTCATTGGATTAAATCTGTTCACATATATTACACCTCATGGAATATCACAGTGCTCAAGTTAAGGGTCTAAGGGTCTATATGGAAGTTTAGATACCAAAAATACAAGAAAACATGCAACAGAGTATACACAACTATAATCACTTGCTTATTCCTTCAGTAAACTCTAAATACAATGCCTTCACACCTTCTCCACACCTCCTATACACCCACATACATCTCCCATTGCCTTCTTCAATGGATTAGATACAAAAAACTAGTCTTTGCTATCTTTGGCAACCTCTAAAGTTGCTCCTAAACAAACTCAACCTCTCCTAAAGTTATTCAACCACTTCCTTGAATAAAAAACATTGTTATCTCCTTAATACCACACAGACTTCATCCCTATAACTTTTGATTTCAAACTTATAACCTTTATCCACTCATCCCTATCCACCTAGACCTAGTCAACTTACCCTTTTGCTTCTCACTACACTCATTCACCTCTTGACAACATGTCAAGGTGGTTTTTGTAATGTCCCCTTCTCAAACCTGATCTTTCCAGTGACCGTTGGCCTTTTCCTTGGGAACCCGAAGGCTAGTCGGAAGATAAATTAGGGTTTCCTATTTTTGAGGAGGTCATTGCTCAGAGATGATGGGTTCAATGGCGGATTCTTTCTGGGTTTTCAGAAAGCTTCGCAGTGGTATGTTCATCTCGGCATTCAGAGCACTTTCCGGAATTTACTATTTTTAGTAAATTCTAATTTTGGCAGCTTTCCAGTTGGGTTCAGCTCGGTCGACTTCGTGCTTCAGTTTGGTCTGATGTTGTGTTCAGTATTGGCTTCGGGGCGCATTCAGAAGGATAAGTTAAGTCATTTAACTAAAAAGTCACGTTTTAAATATTATGTTTTAACGTTGACCCCTTGGCCTAGATTTAATGACTTAATGTTGTTTTAAAAAGTGGTCTCAAAGGGTGGCGCCATCATTAAAGTTATATTTAATATTTGATGAAATTCTCCTAAGTCAAAGCAAGGTTAAGAAGGGGCGCATTTATCAAGGTGATGACTCAATTAAAATATGATTATTGAGTTAAAAGGAAAAGGACGCCATATTGAAGGAGTTAGGGTTTCGACTTGAAGATGAGATTAGGGTTTCAGGAAGTCAGCTGGAATTTATATAAGGAAGACTTGGTTCATCATTTGGACATCTTTTGTCTATGCTAATGTTATGCTGCCGAAACGGTTGCGGAATTGCTTCGAGGAATGAATGCCTCCTAGTCTGGGCTCGACTTCGTGCTTGAGAGATAGCACCTAGTGGAGAGGTTCGATTATTTAAGGTAGATTTGTGAGTTCATTTGTATTTGTGCTTGTATTCAGTTTGGTCTTGTTAAGTAAGTTTGCATTTTTAGAGAGTTTTCTGTATTTGCTGATTTGATACAGCAGATCCATGTTTTTACTCATAACTCCAAAAAGACAAAAAGATCGTTCTGGGTATTGCATTTTTATCATTGTTTAGGGGAGGCGATTATTTGTCTCAAATCTCAGATTTTAGTGTTGTGTATTTAATTTTTAAAGTCAAATTGAACTACTCAGCTGGGCCGTACCATTTGGTACTATCTTGGAATCCGTGCAAATTGAAATGGCTGCATTTTGTTCAGTTTAGGGGTTCCATATTGGTCGCCTAGGTTCTCAAGGTGCATTGCATTTTATGACATATAAATCGGATGTGTATTGAGGGAGTTATGAGCAATTCTTCCAGTTTGTAAGCTGCTGATCATATGTTTAAAGTGCAGATCTGTTTGTGACAGTCCTAGCAATCTGCATTATTCTGATTTGTAATTGGCAGTGTGATTTCCTTTGAGATTGTAACAGAAATAACGTTGAGTACTCTATCTGGAAAGAGTCTAATATATTGACATTGCAGGCAATAGTATTTATTGTAATCTGGTAGTAGTACTGACCAGCATCCTTTAATATTGCTTTGTCATTAATTGTAATTCACGTTCTTGCTTTCTATACTAGTGAATTAGTTGTAACTCCGCCCTATGGTAGCTACTCCCCATTCTGGGTGAGCAAGCACATTCTGGGTGTTGAGTAGTTTCAGCTTTCAGCACTTTCTTTTCAAGCATTGTTTTGTATTCACTCCGTCATATGGTCGCCCCTCACTCCGCTTTGGATTGGGTAGCACATACTTGGCGTCGAGTTCCTTTTCCAGCATAAGCAGTTTGTTTTAGATCCTCTGACCAATGCTCGCCATCATCGGCGCCATTCTGGTTAGAGTTGCTTTCTTGCACGTTTTGGTTTCTTTCTCTAACCTTAACGGGTGCACTGCTTTGTAATCTGTTATTTGAAAAAACGAAAAAAAATTGGCTCGGAATATTTCAGTGGTATCAGAGCCAAGATCCTGCCATCCTGTGCCCATCAGAGTTCACTTGACAGAGAAAGATGACTACAGAGAAGTCTCTACTTGAGTTAATGCATGATATATGTACGCTATTGAAGGATCCTGAGTTAAGGTGTGGAATCAGACAGTTTTATTCTAAGTCTGAGAAGTCGGATTTGATTGGGGTTTCTAAAGAATGCCAGTTCAAGAGGAAATGTGAACACGAGGCTGACATACTCTACAGAGATTATCAGAGCATGACAGATGAGTTTAAGAATGGTGTTTCATTTGATACCTTTTTGGATTGTGTGGTGACTTATTCCCCTGGAAAGCGGGCTATGGTCAACTACATCAAAAAAATGATTAAGGAGGAAGCAGAATGTGCCATGGTTGCCGGTGCAATAAAGGTAGAAGAAATGCCTGTTTGTAGGTTGCAGCCCACAAGTAAGCAGAATGAAGAGAAAAAACATTCAACTAGTGTTGAAGAGGGCACAAGCGAGGTGCTCATTTTGCCTAAAAATGATAGGGCGTTGGATGAAGAAACCTTGACAAATGAGGAGTGTGCGGGAGAGCCCCATAATACTCCCCTTAACTTGCATGTGATAGCAAGTGATGTAGATCAGTTCGGTGAGAAGAATATAGCAGCAGACTTGAATCCTAATTTGGATTCATCTCATGAAGGTTTTGAGGTTAAGGGCTTCACAAAGGATGTTGGTAATGATTTCGAGGTGTTTGTACCTCCTCTTGTTGAAGATTTAGTGATAGATAGTTTTCCTCTTGTTGCTGTTCAAACTCCTCAAGAGTTTTCACAAGATGAATTTATTACAAGTGATCACGAAGACTTTGATGGCATGCATATGATTGTTCATGATGAGATCAGAAACATACCTATAGATGATAGGTTCATTGAAGATAAGGATGATAAAAAATTTCTAACAGCTAGTTCTAAAGATTCCTTACTTCCTTTCAGTGACAGTGCTAAGGGTGGTTTTGAGTTTGAACTTCAGACCCAACCATTGGAGGAAGGTACTTATGAAGACATCAGCTTTAGTGATTTGGGAGTTGACCTATTCCAAGAATCAACACCCCAAGTGCTGCACAATGAACACTCTTCTTGTGATCGAAACAATCAGCCTCTCCCCATTTGGGATCCAGGTGTGAAGGCACTTAGTGATGACAAACCGGTATGGGATGAATTTCCCTTTGATCCGGATGAA
>VDFB02043021.1:0-60650 GCA_007258455.2 Sequoia sempervirens
ATACTAGTAGTAGATTGCAAGTGGCGAAGAGATGCTGTGGCAACATGTCATCATCCTGCGAAGCATTAATTGTCCAGAGGCAAAAGAAGTCAACGACTGGCTAGAAGAATTGTTGACTAGAGGTGATGAGGTGTAAAACACCTAGTTAGGATGTCCTACCTCTCCAAAATAGAATTTATGACAAACAGGAGTTAACTTGATACCTCTTTCCAAGTTAACTCACTGTCCCACTAATCATGCATGTCTATCTCCACTAATTGTGGATGTCTATTTTGGAGGCACTTTTTAGTTTAGTTTTAGTTAACTGAAGTAGATTTCTAGTTAACTGTTAGGTTACCTATTTTTTAACATAGGAATAATCTTGCAGATTGGCAAGAACTCATTATTAACTCTAGGAGATTTTAGGGTTGCCTACTTCTTTGAGCTTCTATAAATAAGAGCCTTTGCTCATTATTTTGTAACTTTACTTCATGGCAGCAAAACGCTGAGCTCACAAGCCTTCGACTTTGTTCACTTAGTATATGTTCTTGAGTCATATTTGTGATAGAAAAACGCTAAGTATAGCTTGCATTCTTTTTATTTAGATAGGTGTGTTCAATCCATGTTCATGTATTCTTGGTTTGATAGCTTCATGTGTGATTGTCTCTTTGACACAAGTTGCTGTCCCAAAGTGTAACCTTTGATCGAAGATTGAGATAATAAATCAGGAGAGCTACCTTGCCTTTGATCTAAAAGTCTTAAAATTTATCATTGTATGTTGTTCTCAATAATCTGTCTTTCGATCTACACCTTGGAAAGAGCACTGCGCCTCCTTGGGAATTTAGAGAGTTAGATTATCGTTCTTTGTTGTTTCTAGTAGTCTACATTTCAGCCTACACCTCGGAAAGAGCACTGCGCCTCCTTGGGAATCCTGAGACAGCCTACCGTTTGAAGATTACTTGTGTGGATTCTATTTCGGTATAAATCTGGAAGTTCAGAGCCTTCAGATGCATTCTGAGAGACAATTCGTCTAAGTGATCGAACCATTCCATTCCCGCTCCTATATTCTCTTGCTCTGTTTATCTAGAGGAGTGTTGGCATAACAATTAGCACCTCTGGAGTGCGAGTTGGTATGAACAGCTATGCATAGTGTGTAATGATTGCTCTTCAAATTAGGAGGGGAAGCTCCCTCTTGTGCTGATATGCATTGAAAAATAAAGTATTCTAAATCCTATCTTTTCGACTCAACTGGAAGAGTCACAAGGTTAAGGAAACCAAGAACGTTGCAGCTAAGGGTTTTCTCTGGTTTTGCAGATCCTAACTACAACTAAACTAAATGCTTTTAATCTATCCAATCTCCTCAAGAAAACAGAGCATGAGGAAAAAGGAGCAGGAATGTTTTTATACGATAAACTCTACAACAAGATTTCCAAGGAGTAGGGACCCCTATCTGAGGCGTAGGCTGAAATGAAGTTTATTAGGCATGAGACTTAAACGATAATTCTTCTTCCCAAATTTCCAAGGAGGAGGAACCCCTATCTGAGGCGTAGATTGAAAGAACAACTATTAAACATAATATAAGGTAGCAAACTAGGACATCAAATTGCATTGGCGAGACACGCATACAATAAACGATCAAACTAGCAACTCCATTTAACTAAGATGAACAAATACCATAATAATAACATTCAGGCAAGGTGGCACAGCCATTTATTATCACAGTAAAAGCTCGTGAATAGATACAGAACATCAATATTTCAGGCAAGGTGGCGCAGCATATATTACTATCACGTGCAAAAGTTAATTACAAATGAGCAAGGAGCTCTTATTTATAGACATCAAAGGTGTAGGGAACCCTAAAATCACCTTGAGTCAACTATAGTCTTGCAAGCATGCAAGAATTTATTGCTAAACCCTAAATAAAGGAAACTATACAGTTAACTGGAAAACTACCATCAGTTAACCGAAACAAGACTAAACTAAATGGACATGTGCAACATGCACATCCTTATTGAAATAAAAACTAAATGAAAACTCCAACTGTACATTGATGATTCCAAGACAGACATAGCATGAAAGGTGGAACAACAAGTTAACTTGGAAAGAAGCATCGTGTTAACTGTTGTGTCTGATGTCTATCCTGAAAAAGGTGGGACGTCCTGATCTGGAGTTCACTGGCCGCGATCTCGAGCAAGTAACCCCTCCACGAGGTTGTTGACTGCATCACCATCTGGAGCATTGATACTTTGTCATAGCATAGTGTGTCTTCGCAACATCTCCTCACCACATGTGATTTGACTCTGAAGTTCCCCTCTACTCTTAACTGCCTCATCAAATAACGTTGACATGACTGTAAATTGATCTAACTTACAGCCAACAGAATCCCCACTGAAAATACCATGGATGAGCACCTGCAACTCTAACTGAACATCAATAAGCTTGACGTACTGACCACCCTCACGCTGATACTGGCAAGGAACTCGGGACACGAAAGTTCTCATGAACTAGAGTGCATTAGTCACGTGTTCTCTGCTCTTAGCCAACTCTGAAGCCATTGTATCCTATGTTTTTGCCTTGAAGATCAACTCTGTCCTCCAAGTAAAAATAGCTTCTTTATCTTCTTCGTCGGTGACTGAGTTGTATGCCGTCCTTAGATGAGAGATCATGATTTCATCTCTGGGTCTGTCAACTGCCAAGTGTTGCTCCTCATCCTAGATTGGTAGACGGAGTTTGTGGGCGTTGTACCTCAATTGATATAACTTTGTGAGTACAAAGCGGCCCCTTGTGACGAACTCTTCCTCCCAATCTATCAAGCGCTTCCCATATACAACCAGCTGATTAAGCTGATTCTGCTCTGCTAGTAGCTCTAGCGTCTATGGGAGTGATGCGGTGACATTTTTAGTTCTATGCACGAGGTTAGAGATATACTGACAAAGCTGTTGGATTTCAGCCTTGAGGGATGCCTTGTCTTCCCCATCTTTTCTCACCCTATCCTTTATGCTATCCGTTGCAACCTGAAGGAAATCAACCTCTGTTTGGCGTGTGCTCCTACCAAGGTTGACCTTTATCACGTCGAAGTCTTCAACTTCGACCTCGTTCAAGCTCTTGCCCTCTGGGGGTGTAGCCGTCTCTATTATGATCTCTTTGTCAATGTTCCTCTCTACATGAACTTGCTTCTTTATTCTCTTATTTGGTGCATCCTGGTAGACATGATCAAAATCTGAAGAGTCAAGTTTGTAAGATGGCTGCCTCCTCTTCCTACCCAGCTGATTCTCAAGCCAAGACGAGTCTTGACTAATCTCACTAGAAGGGTCAGTGCTAGTCATAGGAAGTCCTGATGAGCGGGAATGTGTAGAGGTATCACTACACGGTGGCGAGTTTAGTCCCAAGTCAATGTGAACCGGAATTGGAGATTGCTGTGGGGTAGGTGATGGCATGGGAGGTTGTACCTCTGGCTCTGGCATGCTCCGAACTGTACTCGCGGCTATCTCCACATGTGTTTCTATAACAAGTGCCTTCCCTTTTGAATTGTCAGACACTTTGTTTCTTTTAGGAGGATTGCTCCTTTTCTTTTGTTTTGGTTTTGACGAGGATGGCAGTGAAGATTCCACCGGTGGCGGCTCTGTACTTAGCATGACTACCCTCCTTGTCTTTTTGCTATCCAGGTAGAGTATACTGTTATGAATGACTCTACTTGATCTCTCTTTGACAAATGAGTATTCCTTGGCAAACCAATCAACAGCTAGAAGTCGCTGCGTATCAACTTGTTCTCTGAAGAATTGAGGAAGTGTATCCCCATCATCATCTGACAATCCTCTTACATCCTTTGACATGAAGACATAAATCTGTGAGAGGGAGAACCTGCTGTAGTTGCGCCGGCGCACCTCAACTCGTCCTCGCAGTTGACCCAATAATCCTCCATTGTAGGCTTGTGGTAAGGACAACCGCCAAGGTGTGCATAATAACAACCCCAAGGGTCATATGTGTGTGCATCAACGAGGTACTTGAGATTAAGCTTCTCTAACTCATGACCTACAACTTTGGCGTCAACTGCTGTCTTGCACTAGTAGATTCCTATTTGCAATGGAAAGTTGGTAGCTGCCTTGCGCTTGTGGTGCAAACGTGAATGAACATCATACAATTGCCTCAGAAACTCCATGAAAACCTTCCTATCTGAAGGATAACGAGGTAGCATGGCTGGATTTCCTGTATATCTGTAGACATAGATGTAGGTGTAGGTAGGGAACTGAATGAACCAGTCCTCCCATTCTACCATTGCTGCTCTGACAATCACCCAGATACGAACATGCAATTCCCAGTCTAGGTTCCCCACTGTGTACATCAAGAATGCTTCTTGTACATGCTTGAAATGTCGCTCGGACTTTGTGAACTCAGGCTGGTCATAGTATTGATAAACCTTTTGTACATTGAGAATCCCCACCGTGTTCAACCCTCTAAACTGACCCTGGTAAGCAATCAAGTATATGAGATATAAACACATATGAAATTGGTGGGCAACCAAGAAACCGGTAATTTGCTTGTGGAGAACGTCGCTGATCAAAGAGGCCTAGTCATAATGCTCTCGCTTGGAAACAATTTGAGCGATGAAGTAGTACATCCAAGGCTGGAATTTATTGGCATTTGCATGACTGGAAACACGATTAAGAAGAGCGATCAAAATCGCGTACTCATCTTTGAACTCTCCGTGACCCACATTGTTTGGCAATTTAGTTTTCTTCTGTTTTAATCACCTTGCTACCATTTTACTTTGACACATGTCCTTATCAGCGTTGAATACTTTTTCACATTGATCCATGGTAATGACCAAACTGTTTGGATGTTGAGGAATACCAAAACACCTCTCAATGTCCCGGGGCTTGAGACTGCAAATCACCCGTCCATCTATTGACTGAATTTCTCGAGTAGTAGAATTGTAATGCTTGACATAAGACATCACAAATTCTATGCAATGAACTGAAATAGGGAGTGAAGCCGCCTCTAGCAACCCGGATTCTTCGATGTTTTGAAGTATTGCTTGATTTATCTTAATCGGATCCAACATAGCCTCTGGAAGCACCTTATGCAAATCCATGTCAACCGTTTCGATGAAGTCATGAACCAAGACTAACTTAGTCTTGAATTCGATCTATGTGTACTGCATTATGAAAAACTCGCCTGTTGACTATAAACACAACTATATTCTAACAACTTTCTTTGGAAAGCTAAAACGTCTCCTAGTGAGGCTAAAAATAGCCTATCGGAGGGCAATTTTCACAAAAAATTATGAGACATGGGTTTTGTGCAGAAAGTGATTCTAAGACAACCCACAACGCCAGAGTTGTGAAAAAGCACCGTTTAGCTTGTCATGCAAAGACTTTTCATTCGAGAACTGTGGGGGTTTTAGGGCTTTTGAAGGACAATTTTTCCGAGAAAAATTGAAATATGGGTTTCGTGTAGAAGATGATTCTAAGCCAACCTAGATCCTCCATTTTGAAAAATATTGACTTTTACTCTTACCATGCAAAGGAATTTCAGTTGAGAAAAGCAGAGCTTCGAGAATTGAAGCTTCGAAGCAATTTTTCTTGAAAAATTCTAACAAATGGGTTTTGTAGAGGAAGCCATACACAACCAACCCAGATGATCAAAATTGTCAAAAGTCGCCAAATCTTGGACATGCAAAGAAAACCTAAGACGAGAATAGAAGAATTTAAGACAAAAGATAGAAGTTTTTATGTTTCTGCTTCTGCAAAAATTGTCATGCTTGTCTGACGTTTGCTGATTATTTTGGACCTGTAGCTACAAGGAAATTTGAAAAATAATATCTGTAGCGCCTTCGAATGTTGATTACACAATGAGAAAATTCGCTTCAACCTGTTGTGAGAGAAATGGATGCCTTTTGCATATTAATAAAGAATTTGAGGTTGGCCCCCACGGGTTAGAGGAGTTGGTTTGAGTTTTGGGTTTGCTCCCCGAGGTCTTGGGTTCGACTCTCTCGGGCCTGGAAATGACCCCGCCGCGGACGCTGGGGGGTTGTGTTGGTTACCCCGTGGCCGCAGGGACTAGTCTTGCCTCAAGCTCGCCCTGTAAAGGGAACCCACTGGGCTTGAGTCGCGGGGATACACTGACGACAACAAAAAAAAAAAAAAGAATTTTGAGGGTTTAGGCGCCAACTGCAAGTAGAAACTTTGATCTAGAAAGAAATTATCTGATTGGACCTCACTTCATTCAATAAAAACCGACTTGGAGTTTCAAAAATATTAAAATATTTAGCTTAACTCAACATGCGAATTGCAATTAAGTCTCAAAATAGGTGCCAATATTGAAGAAAATCGCCCCATTAAAGTTGACATGCTGAAACTGAAAATTTAATATTTTTTAATTGAGTTAACTAAATTCTCTCTTTCTGGGTTTGCTTAGAATATTTTATTGATTCTTAAAAGTAAAAGTTTGACTCTCCAGGCATCCCCTATCAAAAGTAGAGATTTTTAGCTAACTTCCTATTTTGTAGTTCGTTGAAAACATCACTGTCGCCTCTGTTGAGCTCTAATTTCCGAATGCCTGGTTGATGTTGGAGCTGAGCTGATCCATCCATTGTGTAGCCAACTAGCCATAACCACTCTGATGAAATGTCTGCTGGGAGCTGCAAGTGTTAAAAACCACATTTGGTTCCTCAAAGACAAAGTCGCCTTTTATTAAAAGAATGTACAGTACACCAAACTTGGCCATTTCTTTGATTTACCATTTTGTCCTTCAAACTGCCGCTGCCGATGAATGATGACTCCTATCGACTGGATATTGGATCCACCACATAGCTAGAAGAATTCCGCTAACAATTACTATATGTAGGACGTCTGAAAGTGAGATTAAGGGCCTCAAATGCAAGGGCCCCCCTGCCCTGCAGAGGCACAATTACCATTTTAAGAATGATTTTGCAATTTGCAACTTTCAATTGAACGCTGTACTTTGACCCTTGACACCGGGAGCTGGATTGCTCCGATGCGCGTGCTGTTGATCTCATCGTGAAGATGGAACAACTTAGAAGAGATGTTCTTGGAAGTGGCAAAGTGAGAAAACTACTTCTAAGACCTCTAGTAGAAGGGCGCCTTTTCCAAGGGAGTATGTAAATTCCATACTAAGCCATTTTTCTGCTTGTTTTTATTCTTCAGTATTTATCACTGATTCTTCACTCAAAGGTGCTTGACAAACCTTGAGGGCTGACGGTTGGATTCACTCAATAGCTAAGAGGATTCTACACAGGTCTCGTGAAGACGACGGCTGCTAAAAACCTCATCTAGCTGGCCAAAAGGCTAGGCACCCCTGGCCTATAGAGGTACAGTTTGATATTTTCACTTTTATTTTCCCTCCATTTTATGTGCTAGCTGGAAGCACTACCATTGTCACTCAGCACATCTAACGATCTTGTGAATAGATGCATCGCGGAGCTGGGTTGAACTAGAAAAGATCCCCCGTCAACAGATTCTGCAAATTCATTCATTTGACATGTCTAATTCAAGGGCGCCCTTGGGCTATAGGGGCACAAAAACTGCAAATTTGACTATCCCTGTGATGTGTAAACTCTTCGTACCTTCTGCTTCCGCCTTCATTTGCCGGAGTTCTGCAACTTGGATGGACTCGCTTGATAGCTTGTCGGAAAACTAACTGAAAACTGAAGAGAATGAATTTATCTGCACACAGCAACATCTAAATTTGAGCCTTCAAATTGAAGGGCGCCCTTGAGCTACAGGGGTGCAAATTTGTTCTGGACTTGATGTTTTCCTCCATTTCGCGCTCTGCGAACACCATGTTGGATCCTGAGTTGACCACATAGAAGCATTACTGCTATTGACGAGTGTGTGTGACTACATTTCACCATTTCACATGTATAGACACTGTAAAGTTGATTTGTACGTTGATTGCGCAAGTGTCTCCCATGTTACAAAGTGAAATGTTTCTAGACTTAGAATATTTTTTCCAATTTTTGTCATGTGAAAATCCCCTCGGCCATGAAGCATCTTTTTTAGCATCTTTCATCATAGAATGTTCTACTTTGAGTTTTAGGCTTAGATTTTGACACCCCATATTGGCCAACTGCCATTGACGATCTCGAAGCTCCTAACTTTTCTCTTGAAAAAGTGAAAACTACCCACCAGGCTTAAACTGACTTTTAACTGAAATTGACTTCACCACTGTGATCGTGATGTGAAATAAGCCAATCAAAATTAATTTCAGCCAATTTTGACAAGTTTCAATTTTTAGGGTTTTGCGACCCAAAACGGGGTGTTTGAAACCATAATTTTCAATTTTTCCAAATTTTACCAGTATCTTCTTGACACCAAACTGACTCAAAGTCCATACTTGATTTTCCCAAAAACTATGTTTTAACATCATTTTAACAAGGTTTAGACCATTTTAAGGAAAATTATAAAATACCTTAATGAAGCAAAAAAATTGGTTTGGGTACAACAAGGAGATAGATAGAAACCAGAGAAAAGTTAGCCTAGTTGTAGTTAAGATCTATAGAAACCAGAGAAAACCTTAGCTGTAACGCATTGTGTTTATGCACCCTTGTGTCCTGCTGCTGAGTAAAAAAGATAGGAACATTATTCCGTTATACTTTTATGCAAACATCAACAAAAAGAGGGAGCTTCCCCTCCATAATTTGAAGAGCAGTCATTACGCACTGTGCATAGCTGTTCGTTTCCAATAAGCACTCTAGAGGTACTAATTGAAATGCCAATAGTTTTTTGGCACCCATCGTGGGGCAACGAGGCATAAAACTTCAGGAAAAGCTAACGCTTTATGACACGGGAATGATCCTCTGGCATCCTATTGCATGATCCACACAAGAAGCAATAGATGGTAACAACAATAATGTTGGCGATGGTGATAGAATTCAGAGGCGTCCATCTTCATTACCTTGGGGTAATGTCATTGGACCTTTGGCTTTTCAGGTAAATCATGAGTTACCTAAAGGGTCAAGGAAGCACTTTCCCCGATTTCACGGTGATGGGAGTCAACACCCAGATGAACATTTTGCTGCGTTCACAATGGCTTGCGCTGTCTTGCACGTAGCACATGAAGACATCGCAGTGCGTCTCTTTGTGGAGACTTGCTGGGAATGTTGCCGATTGGTTCAATCATCTGAAGCCAAGCGTTATTACAAGCTGGGAAACTATAAGCGAGAAGTTTTTGGCGAGATTCAAGCGCGCTAAAGATGGTCATATGATGTTTTCCCAGCTTGCAAATTTAAAGATGGAACACAACGAACACATGAGGGAATTTGTAGCAAGATTTAATTGTCTTGTTACAAGACTTTCTTCTACACTTGATCCATTACTGGAGATTCTGATAAGCTGTTCCATAAATGCTCTTCCATCAGAGATAGCCTTCTTCCTCAAGACGGCAAAAGAAACAGAGTTGAAGAGTTCACAAGAAAATTCCATCAAGTTGGAAGATAATATGATCACTTCCGGCTTGATGAAAGCTCACTCTATCAGATCTCTAGTTCAACAACCGTACCAGCCAAAAAGAGACAATTTTCAGCCACGGTTGCCAACATCTCCATCAAGACCAATGATTAAAGCTGCACACAGTGCAATATTTTGCTATTTCCATAACATTGATGCACATACCGGATCCACGTGTCCTGAGAATCTGAGAATGAACCAAATCATGGGATACACTGAGGCTGCTCCCAGTTCTAGTTTTGTACCAACAATAAGTTTGAACATTGTCTTACCACAAATAGACAACTTCAATGGCAACTCCACAACGGGATACTTTGAACCCGTTATTAAAGATAAAGAAAAAGCATACTGTCAGTATGCTCTTGCGGTGAATCATGAAAATGTTTCATTGCCCGTGTTCACACGCGTTTAGCACTTCAAGGCACAGAAAGAAGAGGAAGAAAGACAGAAATCAAACGAAAAGGGTAAAGAGGTGCCTTCCACTTCCAATCCCAGATCTTCACAAAAGAACGCTATGCCATTTGCTCAAGATCTGTCTTTAACAAATTTTGACATCGTAGCTTCCATGATGAAGACCAAGGTACAAATCTCTCAACTAGAATATCTTCAGGATCATCCAGAACAACTAAATCACATTCTCAAGGTTGTAAAGGAGCAGGCTGTGTTCAAGTCATCTGTTTCACCAGAAGAAAAGCCTAAAACGGGTCCTGGTAACTGTGTGACTTTGTCGGAGATACAAATTGAAGACCAAAACATTGCTTGTTTTGAAAAGAGATCGACAGAGGATACATATACAATTTCAGAAGCAGGGGAATTGATCATCTCCCCTAAAGGACAATTGCACCCATTTGTGCAATTGGAATTCATTGAAGCTGAAAAAGAGGTGCTTTTGTTAGGCCTAAAAAATGCCGAAGACATGGGGATCAAACTCCTATGTGTTAAAGGTGATGTAGAGCTGATCAATGAGCTAGTCGAAGGATATTTTCAGGTCAGAAAAGATCACCTACGACATTATAGAAATTGAGTTTGGAACTCGATTGATTGGTTTGAAGAGTTCAACATCCCGAGGATGAACTACAACAAAACTAATGCCTCAAGGGTATCAGCTTTCCCATTTGCAACCTTTTGCTAGAGTACCTTTGCTTGGATATATGAATACCTGAGAATCTTCATCCTAGAGGGATTGTCTCTTGCAATTCCCATTAGAAGAGAAGTACAGCCTTTCAGGAAGAAGCAACATCGATGGAAGGCTCTTCCCGCTGCCATGAAGCAGACAATATCCAAAGCACTACATCTATTCGGGGGTGGAGTAAATCTTTGTAAATAATTTTCATTTTGCTTTCTGTTATGTTGTAATGTTTTTCCCCTTTTTGTAAAGTATCGTCGTGTTTAGGTGTTTTCTTAGGTAGTCTTGTTTTAGATGAATAATAGGAGAACTCCAATTATTAGGTGAATTAGGAAATGAGTCACGATTCCAGTGTGATAAGAATATTGGTCTACGAAAACTAGAGATTCTCGGTTCTCCTATGCCGTAAGTATCTGACATGGTCACCAGACGGAGCCTAATGTTGTACCCAAAATAAATTTTTGCTTCAATAAGGCACTTTTGATTAAAATGGTCTGAATCATGTAAAATTGTTGTCAAAAGTCCGTTTTAGGTCAAACAAAACATGGGCTTTTCGTGGGTTTTTGTCAAGGGAGATACTAGCAAATTTCTGAAAATTTGAAAATTAGGGTTTTGTACCCTTGTTTCTAGGGAAACCCCTAAAAATATGACCTTTCCAAAATTAGTTGAAAATGATTTTGATAGGATAATCTAACTTCACAAGCACACTGGTCAAGTCAAAATCACCAAAAAGTTTGTTTTACTTTGGTGGGTCTATTTTCATTTTTTAGAAAGAAAGATAGGACCTCCGAGGCCATTAATGGCAGAATGGCCAGTACTAGGTGTCGAGATCCAAGCCTCGAAAAATGTTCGAAAAGATGCTTTGCAGCAGAGGGGATTTTTAAAAGTTGAAAAATGCTGAAAATTTTCTAAGTTTGGAAGATGGACGCCTTGCTACATGCTAGATGCTACGCGGTCAATGCCTTGGTGAATTTTTCAAGCACCCGTACATGCAACATGGTGAAAGCAATTGCTACGGTGAACGCGTTCACGTTGTCAACAACGGTGATCAAGTCAGTTGAGCTACAATGATAAACATGAAGCACGAAGAGATGAAGATCTTGAAGGAAATGATGAAGCTGTAGTCAGAAGAGCCCCTGCTAACCAGGGGCGCCCATGAGTTCAAGAGGTCAGAGGCAGTCATCAAGTTTTGCCATGACAATCATCTCTTTCGTAATTCTGTTGGCTTTCCAACACATCATCAAGCAGGTTCACCTGATTCATCGATCATCGGCAAAGGAGGTGAAGACAAAAGATGTTGAAAGCAAATAGCATCAAAGATAGCAGTCAAAACATGAAAAAAGTGCCCCTGTAGCTCAGGGGCACCCAAGAATGAGACTATCCAGATGTCAGGTTTTGAGTAAGCTTATCTCCAAGTGATCTCCCCAGCGTCAGCTTAGCTTTGCAATGAAGCTGTTCACCAGTCTACAAGACGCATCAAATGACGGTAGCTGTTGATCATTCGAGCACGTAAATGGAGGGTAAATTGATGGACATCAAGGCAAAAGATCCCCTGCTGACTAGGGGCGCCCATCATTCTGGGCAACCAAATGAAGTTTTCAATAGCTGTTTTCTACAAGGCATCTGCTTAGCATCCTTTCATCTTTGCGATCAATCCAGTTGTGAGCTCATGAGACCTGTCAAGCGTTCGCAGACGAAGATCAAGCATGAAACGTTGGAGGCAAAGGCAAATTGAAGGACATGAAGAATTGACTAAGTGTAAATGAAAATGCACCTTCCTAGAAATAGGTGCCCAACCTTTTGGGCAATCAGATGTTGCTTTCGGGTGTTGTGACTTCCAGGAAGACCTCTTCCATTTTGATCAATCTCTGCGATGAAATCGTCAACACGTTCAACAGAATAGTCAAACCTCTGACGACAAAGATCAAATTGGAGGTGTTCATGAAGGGTTTCAAAATGCAAAATGTACCTCAAAATGACAAAAGTGCCCCTGTAGGCTAGGGGCACCTAGAAGTTTGAACCTCACTGATCAGTTTTTTGAGCTTGGACATACAGTCATTTGTTCCAAAGTGTTTCCAGCTTTGCAATAGGTTGAACATCCCGTTCGCAAGATTTGTTAATCACCGACAGCTGCTGAATGAAGAACAAAGGGTCAAATGGAGAAAATTGAAAAGCATCCAAGAAGTTGGCTAACATTGGCAGAAAAATGCACCCTTTTGGGAAAAAACACCCAAGAAATTGAGCCATCAAATTCAGTTTTTAGGGTTGGCGACTCCCAAGAACATCTTTTTAGAGTTAGTCCAACTTTGTTGTGAATCTATCAGCAAGGCTTCAGGATCAATCGAACAACCAAAATTAGGGGTCAAATAGAGGCACTTCATCATAGAAAAAGGGTGAAGATCTTTAACTCTCACGACTTGGACGCCTAAAGTCAAACTAGGCCCAAGTTGACTTGAGTTAAGATATTTTAAAGCTCCTTCATCCCCAAATGTCCCAAAATAGGTGGAGATGATTTTGTTAACTAACAATCACAGAGGTGATTCCCCCAATCATGATTTGGACGCCCGAATTGATGCTTGCAACTCCAAATCAATATGTATCAAGCCTAGGCATCCATTATTCATTATTTCTTGTAGGTTGAAGAGCTCAAATACCAATATTTTCTCTCCAATATCATTTGAAGGATTTGATGGAAGCCATTGACAGTGTTCTTCATGTTTTCAAGAATAAGTTGCACAAAAGAATAGTTTATCAGGGATTACATCTCTAGGTGTGATTTTCTTGAAGATTCAGAGAGGCAGTTTATAACTTCCAAACTTCTTCCCCTCTTTTTCTTCTATTCTTGTCTTAGATCTTCTTGCACGTCCAAGTAAACGACAGTTATTCACAAATTTGACGTTTTGGTATGATTAGCACAACATTTTCAACAAAACCCACATGCCATATTTTTCTAGAAAAAGTTGCACTGCTGCCCTTTTTTTAGGGTTTTCGGAAAAAGTCACAATTTCAAAAATCAGGCAAACTGGGTTTGTTCAGCTTTGAAGCGCCTACAATACCCATGTGTCAGATTTTTTCAGGAAAAATAGTGCTTTGTTGCTTCTTGTTGCTTCAGCTGCTTCTAAATCTTCTGCCTCAAGAAGTTCTTGCATGTACAAGGAAAAGTAACTTTTTGGAATTTTTGATGTTCTAGGTTTATTCATAAAATTATTCCCAACAAAACCCACGTCTAAGAAATTTTCATTAAAAATACTTGTTTACAAGGCTATTTTTAGCAGTTGCAGAAAAGTTGTCCGAATAGTATCCCGTGGCCAGTCAATCTTCAAGGTTTTCAGAATGCAATTCTCTCCAGTTGAATACATGATCATAACGGTCTTCCTTCATGGCTTCCTGAAAATGGTTGACACCGATCTGCATCGGGCACACCCAGAGGTTGATTTGGATAGATTGACAAGCATAGACATTCAAAGTCCCTAGGTTCCATATGGTTTCACCTTGTATATTTGATAGCCTTCCAAGGCCTGTTTAGAGGGTTGAATACTGTTGGAGCTCTACATGCGCAGTGAGTTTGTGTGCATTTCTCACAGCCAGAGTGTTCGTAGTCAAACTTAGCGGTTTCATCATACAACACTCTTTCATTGAGAAGAATCAAGAAAAGCGTCAGAAGCGTAAAGCTGTGGGAGAAACAAAGGTCATCACTCTAGTTATAGAGCCGCCAAAGTTACCAATCCATTCCTTGCCAGCATCAAACGTAAAGATGGTGACTACGTGAGTCTCGATGATGTGTAGACGAAGTCTCAAGACTTCATCCACAACAGTTTCTGTAGTGATCTTGCTAACTACAGGTTAATTCAGATCGCAGTCATGTCTGCAAAGTTAGATGACGTAGCTGCCAAGACTATTGAATATCAAGAGCAGATTGCGGGTGGCGAGGAGATGCTGCGACGACATGTCATCATCTTGCGCAGTATCAGTTGCCTAGATGCAGAGGCAATCAACAACTGGTTAGAGGAATTGTTGACCAGAGGTGATGAGGTGTAAGCACCCAGTTAGGACGTCCTACCCCTCCAGAATAGCATTTATGACAACAAGAGTTAACTTGATGCCTCTTTCCAAGTTAACTCACTGTCCCACTAATCATGCATGTCTATTTCCACTGATTATGGATGTCTATTTTGGAGGCACTTTGTATATTGGAGTTTTCTTTTAGTTTAGAATCAGTTACTGAAGTAGACTTCTCAGTTAACTGTTAGGTTACCTACTTTTAGACGTAGGAATAAATTTTGCGGATTGGCAAGAACTCATTGTTAACTCAAGGAGATTTTAGGGTTGCCTACTCCTTTGAGCTTCTATAAATAAGAGCAGCTTTGCTCATTATTGTTTTAACTTTTATTACTACACAAAATTGCTGTGCCCTTGTGCCATCAAGCTTGCAAGTCAATATCTGTTCACTCTTGGATGAGAGTTATTTGGTTTGATCACAATTGTGTATGATTTCGTACATTTGCTATCCCAAATCTTCATAAATCGTTGAGCAAGTTTGAAGAAATAAATCAAAAGGTGAATGTGCAATTTGATCCAAAGTTTCAAGTTCTATCAACGTTTTTTTTAATAATCTATTGTTTCAATCTACACCTTGGACAGGCATCGACGCCTCCTTGGGAATTTGAAGACTAATGGTTATCGTTTGATGTTGTTTTATGATCTATATTTCAGCCTACACCTCAGACAGGTGTCGTCACCTCCTCGGGAATCCTGTTATCCAGTTCATCGTTCTTTGTTGTTTCTAGTAATCTAAATCTCAACCTACACCTCAGACAGGTGCCATCACCTCCTTGGGAATTCGCAGATTCAACTTATCGTATGAGTGTTTGCTTGCATAAGACCTTATTCCAGCGTAGATTTGATAGTTCAAAGCCTTCAGATGCATTTTGAGAGACGGTCAACCCAAGTGATCCAACCATCCCATTCCCGCTCCTATATCCTCTTGCTCTGTTTTTCTAGAGGAAACATGATAGATTAAAAGTTAGCCTAGTTGTAGTAAGATCTGCAGAAACTAGAGAAAATCTTAGCTGCAACGCATTGTGCTTTATGCACCCTTGTGCCCTGCTGCTGTGTAAAAAGATAGGAACATTAGTTTACTTTACTTTTTATGCAAACATCAACAAAAAGAGCTTCCCCTCCTAATTTGAAGAGTAGTTACTACACACTGTGCATAGCTGCCCGTTTCCAATAAGCACTCCAGAGGTGCTAATTGAAGCGCCAACAGGTATATATTTACAAAATTGTACCAACTAAGGTACAATGCCCGTGACCTTCGTGTGGAGATCTAGGAATTAGAACTGAGCATAGCAGAGAGCAGGCCTCGAGATGAGATCAGCATCTCAGACTTGAAGATGGCGTATGAATCAGTCACTGCAAAGGAGAGCAAACATAAGCTTTTCATTTGGAAAGAACAACTTGTCTACAAGGTGAAAGCTTATGATACAATCTTTGCAGAATTGACTGAGTGCAGACAAAGTGTGGCGAGCGCTATTAAGTTCGTAAGGACATTGGTGACGTCTATCCCTTGCCATTACCAACATGAAGGTGGTGAATAAATTAAGCTCGCTGAGGTGCAGACGCAGTTTTAGGACTTCATCTGTAGTAGTTTCTGCAGTGACCTTGTTGATTGCAGGTTGAGTTAGATTGCAGCCATGTTGGCAAAGCTTGATGACGCAGTTGCAAAGAAGAGTGAATACTAGGATCAGATTGCAAGTGGCGAGGAGATGCTGCGAAGACATGATGTCATCTTGAGAAGTATCAGTTGTCCAGACACAGAGACAGTTAACAACTGGTTAGAGGAGCTGATTACTCAAAGTGATGAGGTGTGAATTGCCAGTTGGGACGTCCTATCTTCTCCAAAATTAGCATTTAAGACAAGCAATTAACTTGATGCCTCTTTCCAAGTTAACTCGCTGTCCCACATTTTATGCATGTCTATTTTTGGAGACACCTTTGTACATTGGAGTTCTCTTTAGTTTAGAATTAGTTAACTGAAGTAGTCTTTCCAGTTAACTATTAGGTTAACTACTTTTAGACATAGGAATAAATTTTGCTGATTGGAAAAAACCAAGTGTTAACTCAAGGAGATTTTAGGGTTCCTTACTCCTTTGAGCTTCTATAAATAAGAGCAACCTTTGCTCATTAGTTTTTAACTTTACTTCATGGTAGCAAAACGTTGAGCTGTTTGCTTGCGTTCTTGTTGTTCCTGTATTTTTGTTCAATATTTGTTAAATATATTTGGTTGATTGCATGTTGTGTGATTGTCCTCTTTCATGCAATTTGCTGTCCCAAAAATGTAATCTTTGATTGAGTTTGAGATAATAAATTGGGAGAGCAATGAGCCTTTGATCCAAAATTCTCAAGATCTTTCATATTTGTTGTGTTTATAATCTTTCTTTCAATCTACACCTCGAAAGAGCAATGAGCCTTTGAGGGAATTTAGAGATTAGGATTATTGTTTGAGTTGTTTTTAGTAATCTTCATTTCAGCCTACACCTCAAAAAGAGCACCTTGCCTCCAAGGGAATCTTGATCTTTAGCTTACTGTTTGATATTTACTTGCATAAACTATGTTTCAGGAAAAGTCTGAAAGAGCAATGAGCCTTCAGATACATTCTGAGAGATAGTTTGTCTAAGTGAATCCAACCATTCCCAATTGCTCCTAAATCCTCTCGCTCTGAATTACTTGAGGAGATAGGATAGTTTTAGTTTTAGCCTAGTTGTAGTTAAGATTTACGAAACTAGAGAAAACCTTAGCTGCAACATATTGTGTTTTGTAACCTTGTGCTCTGCCGTTGAGTAGAAAGATAGGAAATTTAGTTTACTTTACTTTTTACACAAAAACAACAAAAGAGGGAGCTTCCCCTCCTAATTTGAAGAGCAGTTCATTTGTGCATAGCTGTCCGTTTCCAATACGCACTCTAGAAGTGCGAATTGAAACATCAACACGATGGAAAAGGGTTCTCATTAACAAAAATACTGAAAGATGGAAATACAAAGTGTTGACGGCTCAACCAACCAACTATGAAATGAAAGTACTTAGGCGGCAAGCCGACCTCTTCCACTTTTCAATGGGTTACAATGAAAGCAAAGTACTGAAATGAAAACAACTTGACCACTTATTCAACGGGAGTGGAAAAGTAAAATACTGAAATGAAATGTCTGGGTGGCTAGCCGACCCCTTCCACTTTTCAACGGGTATAACAAAAATGTAAAGAAGGCTGATCAGTACTACTGATTTAGCTTACAATATGAAGTACTATCTGCATTACAATAAGATAAGGGTATCCAATGATCACCAAAATGTTAGAGAATGACCTCCAAACAAGAACAAGATATCAAACTATGAAATAAAGCCAAAATGGAAGATTTTACCAAGTCTGATATGGAATTGCAGCGTACAAAAATTCTGATCAGCAAGCTCCAAAAGCACCAAAACGCTTGCAACTTTGTCAATACACCTTCAGATGACTTCAAACCAAGTGCAAATGTAGCCTAGGGATAGGGTGACCGAGTACAAACCAAGAAACAACACCAAACAACTCCAAATTATTTGCACGTTTCCCAAGGTAAGTCTAGAAATGGTACGACCTCCTTGGCTAGGGCAACCAGCTCTAAAAAAATGGAGACTCAACAATAAAATCTAAAACTCCTTGGTGGAAGGGGGCGCCCAAGGTGGGAGAAAGCATAGCATCAATACCTAGAATCAACAAAAAATCCACCAAAGAGTTACAAGCCAAAACGTTCTTTAGCAAGCACCAAACCAGCAACACCAAAAACTGATAAAATCACTCGAAAATCAGAAAACATCAAAGCACTCCCTCTCCAATAATCACAATCTATGCTTTTGAGTGAAGAACATTCATTGAATCAGCTAGGTACTATCTTGCAAGTATGAAACTGAGAAGGGGCTAGGAGGTATGCGCTCCTCGAAGCAAGGGTCTGAAGAAATTTCAGCAGCCCTTCATTGTATTAGCAAAAGGATCCAAAAAATGGAGACAAATCCTCTTATTTATAACTTTTCTCAACTCTCCATTCAAAACCTTTTCCCTCCAAATAGGGTACTCAAATGAGGATTCACATTCACCTTTGAATTTGCATTTGATTTTCATCTTTGACCCCTTGCCCAAGGCGTTCAAAAGCACATAAGAGATATATCTTTATTAAAATGCAAATATCACAAGTTAGGCATCCAAGTCACTTAAGTGAAATAACTTTATAATATTCAAATATTTCGCCAAACTAGGCGTCCTCATTTGCCTTAGTAATATTTCACTTAAAAACATTATACTCACCAACTAAGGCGTCCAACCATGAAATCACTTAAAGCACTGAACTTGCCAAAACAAGCTCCAAGAATGTTGGAGACCAAACTGCTCAAACTGTCCTACCAGAAATAGCCATTACACTGGACTGCTGAATTGTTGTTAAAAATAGCACTTACTAAAAATAGCATATTGCTAAAAATAGTAAGTGACTCCAAACTCATTTTAAGCACAAACCGGGCAGCCGTTGCAACTTACTAAAAATAGCAAGTTCGGAAAAGACACCTGATGCACATGCATGTTACACCATTCTGAAGCCCTCCAAAAACCTAGAAAGACCCAAAAACAACTCTACAAAACTCCTGCATGCAAACCCCTGAAACCTTAGAAGAGACCTCTTAGAAAATATTTTTTCACTTCTGACTAGCCTATAGGCCTCAGGGATAGGCTAACCGTCAACTAATGAGACTATTGTCAAGGGACATTACAACTTGCCACCAACCAAATATTGCCTAAATTTTGCCAAAGCGTGCATTATAGCTAGCATCTCTTTATCATATATTGAGTAACTTTTTTCTACACCCCTCAACTTTCTACTTTCAAATGAAATTGGGTGCTTGTTTTGCATTAGGATAGCACCTATCCCTTCTCCAGAAGCATCACACTAAACCTCGAAGGGTTTGGAGAAATCGGGTATGGCCAAAATAGGACATGCACTCATGATTTTCTTGAACTGATCAAAGGATTTCTGCGTTGCACTAGACCATACAAATGCTCCCTTTTTGGTGAGATCGGTGAGAGGAGAGGCCAATTGAGAAAAAACCCTTCACAAACCTTCTGTAGAAGCCACAAAGACCAAAAAAACCCTTCAATTGAGTAAGGTTTTTTGGTGGTGGCCAATCCAAAATGGCCTTAATCTTCTCTTGGCCCACACTAACCCCCTTTGAGGTGATCACATGACCAAGGTACAAGAGTTCAGTCATGCCAAACTTGCATTTGGATTTTTTTGCAAACAAAGATTCAGATTCAAGAATGCTCAACACTTTCTCCAAATGCTTCATGTGCTCCTCCCAAGTCTTGCTAAAAATCAAGATATTATAAAAAAATATTAGAACAAACTTCCGTAGCTGCTTGTTGAACCCCTGATTCATACAAGATTGGAATGTTGCAAGAGCATTAGTTAAGCCAAAAGGCATAACTAAAAATTCATAATGCCCAAAATGGCATCTAAAGGTAGTATTTTCAATGTCCTCCTCTCGAACTCTTATTTGATAATAACCAAATCTCAAATCTATCTTTGAAAAGAAGGTTGCTCCATGTAACTCATCAATTCTTGGTGTTGGGTACTGATTTTTGATGGTCTTCTTGTTGAGAGCTTTTAATCTATGCACATGTGCATAGTTCCATCCTTTTCTTCATCAAAACCACCGATGATGCAAAAGGGCTCTTTCTTGGATGAATGTGTCACATGTCCAAGAGCTCTTTGATGGCCTTTTCGATTTCATCCTTGTGCCTCTTGGGATGCTGATATGGGGTGGTGATGGTGAGCTTGGCACCCTCCTACAATTATATCACGTGCTCCATTCCCCTTTCAGACGGTCTTCCAGGTGATATGCCACTGAAAACTTTGCTTCTCTTAGTAAGTAAAGCTTGCACATCAGGATGGTAATCCCTCTTTTCTTCTTGAGGGTTGGTGGGCATGATAACACACTTTGCTGCCCACTCCACTTCGTCATGGCGAATCAATCTTTCTAGTCACTTGAAAGAGACAATACAAGGGCCTCGATTAAGCATCCTCTCAGCACAACCTTCTTCCCATCTGATTGGAATTTCAATTCTATGTTTTGTAGGCTCAATGTGATCTGCCCCAATGAACGCAACCATTGGATGCCAAGAATTGCATGTGTGTCACCAATACGTACAACATAGAAGCCATCCTTAACTTCATATTTACCCAACTAAATACTCATTTGAGATATCTTCCTTGTGCACGCGAGTGTAAAGCCATCAGCCACCATCACTTTAAAGCCTTCAAATTCTTTAGTTTGGAGTCCTCTTTTGGCAACAGTACCTCCATCAATGAAATTATGTGTGGTTCCAGTATCAATGAGAGCAACCATCCACTGCCCACATAGGACTCCTTGAACCCTAAAAGGTTCATGTTTTTGAAAGCTGGAAAGTTGGGAATGCGTGCCCTCACTCTTCTCTTCTTCTGACTCATCAGATTCTTCTTCTTCTTCTTCTTCCTTATCCTCCAAATCAAACTGCATTGCTGTTCTGATTTTTCTGATGCTGATTCATCAATTGAATAGAACTCTAAGTGATGAACTTTGCCCCTTTTTAAGCATTTATGGCTTGCAGCCCATGGCTCCTTGCAAGTGAAACATATTTTTTTCCTTCTAAGCTCATTATAGAGGTCATTGCCCATTTTTGATGGAAACTGCTTGGGCTGATTAGCACCTTTATGAAAATACTTCTTGTCCTGTATTGGTCTTGAAGAGCACAAATACTATGATTTCGTCTTGTGATGAATATGCAAAATCTTTCCTAACATTTTCCACCGTTTCTTGATCTGAGAAGTCTTTTGAATGCCCACTTGTACCCATTAGCAACTTCACTATCTCTATATGGTGGAGTTCTCCTTGGCAAAGCAAGTATCTGTGCACTATAGTATTTGGGAGACAATGCATATGCAAGGAGACACAATGGTGTGTTCATCTTGTCCCAATGATGATGAATGATTTTTTCAATACTTCAAAAAAATGTTTCTTCGAGGTCATTCTCTTTTTGTGCTATTATGAGCTTTATGTTTTCTATCATGGAGTCAATGCCATCATAGATTTTCCCCAAACATGGTCGATCTGTATCAGCAAACCTGATCATACTCATAGGCTCAATGAAACTCATGATATAGTCTACACGAGCCCAGCAATCATCATCTAGGATCAATGACTTGACCTTCTAGGACTTCTCTAAACTTGATTGCCTCCAAATGCTCCATTGGTTGATAATAACCATGGCACCCAATGCTTCTCACACCTTCACAAGTCGTCTCAAAACAATTGTGTGATGCAAATCGGATCTCAACAACCTAGGATCATATAAAACATAACTTAGTAACACATTAAAATATTTAAATATATTGGACTAAGTATAATTAAATTAAATTTACCTTCAACAATTCTAATTTCGAGAATGTCCTAAAAATGCTTTGTGACATGTGGTGGTTTGTCACAAACATTTGGATCTCCTCACCCTTTTGGTATATATCTTTCACCCACTCTATTTGAGTGCCAATTGCTTGCATCATGTTGGTTGGAAATTTTGTATTCTCGTGAAAGCGTACAAAATTGAGATTTCAACCACAACACGTGAGTTTGAACTCTCCTAATTAAGGGAAGGCTCCCCCTTTAACTAAATAAAACTAAATGGATAGGACAGCAATCGTTCCTCTTATTTCAGGAAAGATTATATTCTCTTCTCTTCAAAGAAAAGAAACAGTATACGTTGATAAAACTTTAGTACGGTAACTATGCAATGGAATAAAGAAAGAGGAGATAAAGTTTCCTGAAAGCGCAAAGACTTCCGTTATTTCCTCCGGGACGGGAAAATAATTCAATAAGCACAAAGTCTTGAAGAATGAAATCCTATCAACCTTTTTTCAGAACGATTACTTTATGGAAATATACAACATAAAACAGCGTAAAATCTGTAACTATGAGGTATCTATTAACTATTCTAGATGAGAGTTAATACTAGCACAAAGACTTGCAATTATTCTCAATTTCTAACACTAACTATGAATTCAATTCTCACATTTACAGCACAAAGTCTGCAAATATTTAAATCGAATCTCTCTTCAGCAATCTTCAACAATTCTCAAGTAATCACAAAATAATAATGATCCAAAATGACAAAGAACATTTAGGATGCAAAACAAGAATTCAGCTCAAAGTCTGAAATTCCAGCTTCTTGATATTACTTGAAAATTCACAATATTCCACTATAAAGCTCAAAGACTTTATGAGTACAAAATTCTGCAGAGTTTTCTTGCTTGCTAAAAAGATATATTTACAATAGACCCCTCAAGTATTTATAGGAGGAAGGTCTGGAGAAAAAGGTGGGAGGATCTCAACAAACTTGAGAAAATCTCTCAACCGATAACTAATTGCGATTGACTTATTCAAAATTACAATCCAAATTGTGATTTGTCTTGTAAGATTTTACATGTAATTACATTTTCGAAAATTGCAAGGAAAGAACACTTGCAATTGCAAAATTTGTTTTTACATATATATTGTCGAAAGTAAAATTACATAAAACAATCTAAAATTTTAATCTGCTTCATTCCTATCTTTGAAAGATAAGAATTTGCTGATGATGGTCTTCAACTCATTCGGATCTGGACCCAACGTGTTCTTGGCCACTGCAACTGTCTTCAGAATTACATCAAAGTATCTGATAGTCGCCAATCTATGCTCTTCATAAGTAGTTTGCATTTTCTCAAGGATTGTCTGATGATTAATAAGCTTGTGAATCGAATCCATAGAAAATTGCTGTGATTCCATTTGTTGACGAAGATTGGCTGCCATTTCTGAAGTAACTAAATCAGCTGCAAGTAATTCATCTTCTTGATTCAAAACCGTACAAGAGATCTTCTCAAAACTTGAAAGAATATCCTGCTGAACTTCATCATTCATTTCTAAAGTGGCCTGGATATCTTTGATAAGATCTTGAATGACTAATGATCTATTTGTCATAAGTTCTTCAAATTCTATGTACTTCTCTCTATTTGGCAAGATCGAGTTGCTGCATAGAATTTGTAACTTAACTTGATCTATCTCATGCCAGATTTTTAAATTCTTCTCAAGTGATTCCAAACTCTGCTTGAAGGCTTCCAAAGTCTGATTCAGCTTTATCTTTGCTATTCTGACATTCTTGAGAACTTGCAACGTTTTCTCAATCATTGGAATGCTTTGTTCAATTAGCTGAGTTATCCATGAATCAATTGCCTTGGCCTTTTGTGCAATTCTTTCTAATTGCTTAACTGATTCATTTGGAGGAGCTGTGGATAGAGAATCAACTGCCTCTGATGATCCTGTAATTCTTTGAATGACTGAAATCAGTTGAGCATTGCCTTCTTTGAGCTTTTCCTTTTTAGCTAAGAGTTCATTATAGCTTTGTGTCAAAATCGTCACTGAACTCTGAGCATCCTGCATCATATTGGCATGAGTTTGCTTGCCCAATTCCACTCTTGTGAACCTGTAATCAGATACCTGCATTTCTTCATGTGGTTTATCAACTAGAGGCTCTGCAATTTCAGCATATTTCATTCTATTGCTGTCAACAAAAACCTGTGAGACTGTTTTAGCTTTCTTTGCAACCGTCGGTTTTGATTTCTTAAATTTTTGGAAATCAAAAATATCAGGAGACACTGCCTGTTTCTTTCTTTTGGGAGCAATTGAATTCAACCATGGAGGAAGATCCAAGGTTGTCACATCTGAAATGGCAACTGCAGTCTCTGTAGAAATGGGCTCAGTTTGTGATACAACAGAAATTCTCGGAGGTGCCTCGGTTTGTACAGCAACTATGTTTTGTGCAGAAGACAAATTACAACTAGGATTGGCCATGAAACAATCAAAGCTTGTTACAGAGGTATCAATTTCTGGAAGAGTCATTTCTGACATGACTGGAAAGATTGGATTTATGTCAAAAATACTCTTGAAGTTACTAGGTAAGTTCATCATGGGAGTATCCATCACTGATGAAGATTGATGACTAGTCTCTTGTGGTGGAATAGAAGGAACAAAAACGGTGGAAAAGGAATCAACATCACTGTCGATAGGGGACATAGGAGATATGACTGATTCTGGTATCGGAGCTTCAACGTGAGGAATTATCTCACTTAGAATGGTAGAGGTCTCATGAACCTCGTCTTCTTCTTGCTGATCTAATATCTGAATCTGCATTTCATTGACTTCCTTACCCTTTAATGTTTCCCTATCCAATGGTTGTTCTGGAGCTCTGCTTACTTTCAGCTTGATTCTGGTACTTGAAGAGGAAGCTCCTTCTTTTGATTGTTCTCTGATTTCTGATTTCAATCCTCTAGGACCAGCTGGGTCATCTTCAGCTCTAACTTTGATTTTGATAGTCTTGACACCTATACTTTTGAGCCAAGAGTTGGTGTTCGCCAAGACTGATTGAAATCTATCAAAGATAGAGACGGATTCCTTTTGAGACCACTGAATTGCAGGAATGGGAGCATTAGCAACTCCTTGTTCTTCATACTCAGGATCCAAAATCTGCCTATCATCAATTACTCCCTCTGGAATTAAAGTCAGATTTAGATCAATAATTTGCTCCAAAGTCAGCCTGCAATAATCCATTTTGTATATATCCTTTTCTGTCCGGAGGTCTGCCCAAACGTCTTCAATGCGGTGAACATGAGTGAAGGCTCTTTTTATTTTATCTTTCATCCTTCTGTAATCAAAATCCACCCTAGCTTGGAATCTCTTCAATGTTATCTCCTGAAGTTCAGTTTCCATTGCTTTGGCTCTTGAAGAAGTTGTCAAAGAATACCTACCAATTACCAATGGATTATGTGAAGAAATACCAATTCCAGACTTGTGTTGTGTAGCTTGACGTGAATGAACTGTCATTAACTGCCTTCCCGGCTCCATCAGAATGATCTTATCAGTCGGATATCTTGGAAGCATATAAGGTTGGTCTTCAAAGCATCCAACTCTCATATAAGTGAAGGTAGGAAATTGAAGAAATAAGCAGCCATATTGATTTACCTTATTCCAAGCTGCCTCAGATACCCTATTATTTGCTAATTCTTTGTCAAACAAACACATAAAATAACCAAAGAAGGCATCTTGAACCCTTCTATAATGCGCTCGACTTGGAATAAAAGTCAGCTGATCATAATATTTCCATACAGGCACCAACGATCTGTCACCTTCAAGAGATAGGCCTGGAAAATGCCTCAAGGAAGCTGCTATATAAACCAAATATGAATTCATATAGAAGGTAAGAGTGGTAGGAACCTGTGCAAGTTGTTCACACAAACAGTCACTAATTATTTCTCCCCAGAAAATTGGATGATGTGCTTTTTTAATAACAACCATGAACTTGTACATCCAGTTTTCAAACACATTAGAAACCTTCAACCCTGCAATTCTGCTCAGAAGAGTGATCATATCATTAATTTCTTCTATAAAATCTGACCGATACAACTTGGGCATACGGGTCACACAAGGTCGTGATTTAAGAAGCCATTTAGAGTTGATATGTTTAATACAATCACTCTTTTTCTGCTCAAAATGTCTGTGAGCACTCTTCAATGAAATCTCTGAATAAGTAGTTGCATCAGGTACTCTGAAAACTCTATTGATTGTTTCAGCATCAAGTCTGATAACTACGTTGCCATCATCATCCTTGATTGTTCTGGATTGTCTATCAAAGCGTGCTGCACATGCAAGGACGAATTCTGGTTCTAGGGCAGCAACAGGAAAAGAAGCCACCAGATGAATATGACTCCTCAGCAATTTTTGCATATCAGAAGAAGTGGATTTCTCAGCTCTTTCAAGAAATTCGGACATATCAATGTGCCCTATTTCTGTGTCTTTGATCTCGTCGATATTTGAAACGACGTGAGATGGAGAAATCTCATTCTGATATTTATCAAACTTATATTTCATCTTTTTGCCTGCTGGAGAAGTTGGTTCATCCGTCATTGAACAGGAATCTGCAAGACTGCAGTGAAAACCCCATAAGGTCAGAACATCATCAGCATCAATGTGAGAGGACATGGCGAAACTCAAACCCTAGAACAATGAAATGAACTTTGGAAGAAAGATGGAAGGCGAATGAAGATGATTTGGGAATTAAAATGGAATGGTGGCAGTCAAAAACAGCATGTCTCTTCTTGAAACAGCAAGATAAAGAGATCTTTGGCTTGGATTTGGAATTTCGTCCAAAAATGTCAACTTTTGTGATTTTTAAGGCAATTCGGGTTTTTGAGTGACTTCAACAATTTCGGAACTTTTTGACACTTTAGCAATTTCTGCTTTTTGCAATTTCGGGATTTTAAAGAGCTTTGACAATTTTCACAAAGGCAATCGGGATTTTTCGGAAGTTTAACAATTTTTGCTTTTTGCAATTTTGAAAATTGTTATTTCAATTGCAAATCCCGAAATTGTATTTTTGAGCTAAAAATCCGAAATGAGAGACAAAGTGAATTATTTATTTTGGAAAATGATAATGGATATTTGAAGTGGATGAAACAAAGCATGGAAGATGAAATGAAGGCAACATGGAAGTTTATTGCTGGAATGGTAAATGAGAAAAACACGTTTTTATCATAAGGAAGATTTAAAAGTGAAAAATGCATTATGTATGGAGTATAAAGGTATATGAAATGAGATGGAAGGCAAAAATTTCAGTGAGATGAAGGAGAGGGCGAGTGGGATGAAGGACATATGGCAATGGAATGAATTTGAAACATTATTGCTGAAACAGCAAAGTAATGAAAAACACATTTTGATAATATAAGGCGAATATATGGAGTATGTAACATATAAAGAAAAACGTTTTTAGAATAAGAAAACGCGTTTTTAAATGAGGGCAGATGGAGGCAAAGAAAAACGTGTTTAAGATAATGAAAGTGAAGTAAAACGCGTTTCCATAAAACTTCAAAAAGATACCAATAAATATACAAAAATAACCATTGGTAAAGGTGAAAAACAGAAGGAAAAATGTGTAGGAATAAAAAACGCGTTTTGTAAAAGACATAAAAATCTAAAACGACGTATGTAGAAGACAATGACGTTGAAAATAAAATAAATAACAGTAAAACATCAAAAGAAAGAAGAAGAAATGCGAATCATACCTGAAGTGAGTTGTATATGAGAAATTACAGAGAGAAAACCCTAGACGTGTGCAGAAGTAAAGAGGACGATGGCTATTTACTGGCAAATATCCGAATTTCGAGCATTATAGTTGACTAAATCTCCATGAAATGGGGCAATAAAAGCAAGGAAGAATTCTACTAGCTCGAATCTGAGAGAAGTCGGACTTTTTAGAAGTTTTTGCAATGCAAAATGTCATCAAAAACATGAATCGGGCTTTTTTTTTGAAGCTTTACATGCTTTCTTTAACAAAATCGGGTTTTTTAAGCCAAATAACAATTTCACTTTAAGCAAATTCGCACTTTTTAGATGACTTGACAATTTTCATTTTGACAAAAATGAATACTTATGAAAAATTCGAACTTTTCAAGTCATTAAAGCAAAATCGGGTTTTTAAATCATTTTAGCAATTTTGCCTTTTGTCAAAATATAAAAACTTTAACAAATTCGGGTTTTCTGATAACTTAAGCAATTTTGCTTTTGGAGTCTAAATTTCCCTATTTGCTGAGTTGTTCTGAAAACCCGAAATTGATGAAAAAAACACCAAAAACAACTCAGAAATCGACGAAAACGGAAACGTAAGGGGGAAAAAGAGTAGCCCAAAGGTTAATCAACCTAAAACAGAGATTTGCCACTTTTTTCACCTCGTAATGCGTGCCTTAGAGAAGAAAAATCTCAAGTTTTAAGAAAATTTTGATTGGTTACCTAAATTTTGAAACAAGTTAAAAATTTAGGATAACACATCACCAAGCTAAGGGAGTGTACGGTGTATGGTGTCCAAAAAATGTGTTCATACCTTTCGTCAACCAAAATACTTGCAGCCTTGCAATTTTTTGCATTGTTCGTAATGAGTTGAACAACATTTTTAGGACCCACCATCTCTATGGACTCAATGAGGATTTTTGAAATGAATTTTGTATCCTTGATTTGCCCCTCGCAATCATCTGCCTTCAAAAACATTGTCCCTTTGGGGGACACTGTGATAACATTTATTAAAGGTCAGTTTTTTCAATCTTTCCATCCATTAGAAACAATAGACACTTCTGTTTCAATCCAAGAATCTCTAATTGGTTTGAGTACAATTTTTTATTTTTTTTGCTAATAAGGTGGTGCACACCTTTTCATACCTAGGACCTATAGAACTAGAAGGTGCACTATTGATTGCCGCCACCATTTCACGCCAATATGGTGATCTCACCAAGTTGAAAGAAGACCAGTGGCATAAAGGCAACATGCAACTTTTTCCTCTGCAATGTTTTTTGCTTCATTTTGAAATGCCTTATCCAATGGGCCTCTTTTGCGGGAAGAAGTGGGATTTTCTACTTGGATAGAGGGTGTCTCCAAGAGAGGATGTTGAGAGGCCATTACTGAATTTGTAGGTAAAGTCATTGATGTTCTGTTTGCTAAAGGATGACATCTTAATCTTGCTCTTTCACTCATAGCATCAACTTCTTGTTCTCTAATGAATGCCATAATTTTTTCCTTTGGCAACCCCTTCTTATTTCACCCTCGACATATTCTAATCCCTTTCCCACTTTGTGCACATAAGTAAGCTTTCACTTGAAAATTGGACTCCACACTCACCACAATCCCAAATGAATGCCCCACCTCTTGGAAGTTCAAGCATCGTAACACGATTCCATAAAGGAGATGCTTGATCAATTTTTTTTTTTTCGCATCAACATCCACTGAACTTGAACTTGCAGCCATTTCAAGTAGTTTGCAATTTGATTTTGTTGTTATAAGAAATATTGAAACAAAATGAACACCAAAAAACATTGAAACGAATAGAAAAACTTGTTTCTTCTTTTCTATAGATTAAATTTTAAAAAAAAAAAAAACTTGAAAAAATTCATCTAAAACTTGAAAGAATGAGTTAAAATGCCTACCTTAGATGATTAGATCTCTTTTGTGCAAGCTATCCTTGATCCTTTCGCACTTTGTGATCTATCTCCTTTGAAAAACCAGCAACCTTCAAAATGAAAAAATGGAGACAAAATGTGTTTGAAGAGAGCGATGAAATGAGGACATTACAGATATACAAACTCTTCAATACATATATGAAATCTGCATGATTTTCACTAATTATGGCTGTACAACTTTAGCTGTTTTGTTTCTCTCATTTATTAAACCTGCAAGCTTCTCTTTATCACACTAACGTGGATCTTTGATTCACATTTTTTCTGTTATTGTTGATATTTTAAAAATATTTCTTTGGATCCCACATGTTCTTTAAAATGTGTTTCTCTATTATTGTTTATATTCAAACACGCTGGACAAGTCAAGTATCTTTGTACAGACATAAAGCATGTACACATGTTACGTTGTGATACATAGGATGATACTTAGTCATCAGAAAGTTTAAATCTATGAATCTTGATTTTCTTTGGTATGGCAGGCATTTGCTCGAATTGAAAACCATTACTTCAAGCATAAGGGATTTTTCCCCACAGAATCATTTTTGCTAGACAATGTAGACAAGATCAGACATATTCCTGCCACAATTGTGCAGGTAAGAGTTTAAGCTCTGCTCTTTATAGTCGTGTTGACATCAATTTTATTGATTTGTATGTAGTATTTGAGCATCCATACAATGTGTCTTGAGAAGCACTGAATGTTCACTAACACGCCTTACAAAAATATATTTGACATATTCCAGACTAGATCATAATTGTTTAAATGGAAGAATGCACTTCAGAATCAAACAAGTGATTTGATGAATTCAAGCAGCAGGATATAAGATGTCAGGGTATCAACCTAGGGCAGTTGTAAATGCTGCTTGTGGAGCAATATGGCTAAGGAGAGTCATATCTAATCTTCAGTACCATAGGTGAATGCAACATTAGTTTTTGTGACACTAGAAGTGTAATTAAGCTTGAAAGGCAATACAAAGTATGTGAAAATATATCAAAAATTCATTAGAGAAAAGATACAAGATTGAAAACTTGATTTCGTATATTATGCGGTCCAGGACCATGCAAATGACATATTCACAAAATATATGAGTACAAAGAAATTTGTGGTATTGAGATCAATGCTTAGATATCCTTCAAGTATGGCCCATTATAGGGGGTATTATAAATAAAGATCATGTTCTATGAGATTTAATCATGCATGTCCATTAATCATTTACCATGATGAAAATATACAAACAATTCCATGAATTTGAAAAAAAAATTGACTGTGCTTCATGATGGAAATATTAAGTGTTGTAAAGGGAAACATTGGTGAAAATGCAGGACAGAGGAAAACTCACATGTAAAGGTATATGACATAAAAGTAATCCTCAATAAAATTGTCAGGCTTACTGTCATTCAGAAGAACCATTTCTTTGTATTATAAATGCTTAACAGTTAACACATGAATTGAATTTGCGTTCTGTGGAAACTCTTCTGCTCTTGTGCACTTGCACGCTGCTGTTCTTTTGTGTTTTGTTTTCATGTTTTCAAGAAGCAGGTTACAGGATAAGGCTTTTCATTTCTGAGTTGTTGCCTTGTACAATGCTTTCAATTTTATCCAAACACATCTAGCATTATGTTCATTCTGCAAGCATGAAACAATATCGGCCATATAACAAGCTGATAATCAATGCCTTCAAATTTTCTTTGGATCTTTTTCACTAATTTAAGCTTTATTATTACGAGAAACAGGAAATAAATAGCTCACAAATAACCTTTGACTTTTCAAACTCACTTATATAATGCCCTTTGAAGTAAAAGTCTACATATATAATTTGTTTAGAGTTCCTCTCAATCTTTAGAACTTTTAAGCAATAAGAAACCACATTTATAAACATTTAAGTTATAAGCTGTTGGTCTTTGTTTTCCTAGACTTGGATGATGTAATAGTTGAAGTGATATTGTTGGAATATCAGGGTGCTTAAATGATATGCCCTTGTTACAAAATTCAGGAAATGCAATGCTTCTATGGGAGTAAGGCTTAGAAAATTGGACATTTATGATGAAATTGCCAAAACAAAAGAGAGTTATATGCACTGAGAATATTGCTGTAAAATATAAACAAAGCCAGTAAAGTGATCCTTCAAGGCATTTTTTGACTAAATTTTGGAAGACATTTGAATCTAAACCAATGATTTATAAAGCTTCTTTTACAAGGACTGACAATCTTATCAGTATTGTCAAGAGGATATCGTAGGAAATACTACTAAACTTAACAAAAGAATACTTGCATAATAAAACATAACTTTTTTGGGGGAGATACCTTTCTTTTTAAGGGAACGTTTTTGTTTTAAGTAAAAAAGGGAAATGATTATTGCATATAATTTATTGAAAGGTAAAGAATATGAAATGAGATACATTGATAAAATGCTCTTATGAATGACAAATATTTTTTTCATACAAATAAATCATATAAAGGGGGTTTGTGAAAAGAAGTGCTTAGGACATGTATGGAAGTGAAAAGGAGTTACATTAAAAGATTAAGTGGAGAATCGTAAAGACATTCAAACAAAGAAGTTTGAATATTTAAAAGGGGATTCAAAACAAAGGCATGTGAAAAGAAATGCTTAGGACATGTATCGAATTGAAATGGAGTTACATTAAAGATAAGGGGGAGAATTTCAAAGACATTCAAATAAATAAGTGTTGAATATATAAAGGAGATTTAAAAGAAACGTATGTTTTTAAAGTATTAAAGGAACTATTGAAAGAGGTCAATTTTTAAAACTTAAATGGATAAATAAGGTGTTAAAACTATATTGTAAACAAGGTGCATTTTTAGTTAAACTCGACACCTTAAGAATGAAAATTTTATCATGGTATCTCATCCATGTACTCTCACAACCATCAATGCCACATCTAACGATGCTTTCAAAGACTCTTATGGTGCATTTAGAGGATAAAATCTAAGTAGGTTAGAGAGGAGGTTGAAGTATGCACAAGAGGATGGAGGCACTTTCCTATCTTGATGTAGCTTCTCACTTGGAGATGGTACACTACATGAGAGGCATCAATTCTTCATTTTGTGTTCCCTTTTGGATTGCTTTTGTTGTTGTGGATAGTCAAGTATCTCCTGATCTGGAGGCTTAGAGATTTGTAACTATAGATAGTTGAGTCTGTCTCAATCCATGAAAGTGGATTGTTTTGGATAGTTGAACATGTCATTGTGAATGGTAGACCTGTGATGAAAAGCAAGGGTGTCATTGAGTTTTATTGTAATATGCAACCCCAAATTGGATATAAGTTTTTTCGAATTTTTCCAATCAGACTACCAATAGGACTGTTTAGACATTTTGTCAAACAGTTCATTGCTGCATGCTTTGAGGAGAACCAATCGCTCTTTACAGTAAAGATATATGCTTGTCTACAGTATGTACTTCTCCTAATTCAAGTTTCATAACAACACATCTTATAAAATGGCTCACTCTATCCAATCATACAATTTATTATTTCAAATCTATTACAATCTCCTCACTCAGTAAGCTGTCACAGAATATATATACATATCTTAGATTTGTTAATGATAATTGCAGCTTCAGGCGATCCTTCCAGCTCAGTTCAATTGGAGGAAACATAAATTAAATGATAGCTCTTCGGCTATTTAATTTATATACAATTTTATATTGTCATATATTTAATGAGGAGGTGCGAATGTTATGAGGCCGACCTCATATTTTCCACGATATTCTCTCTTGGCAATAATATAATTCTGGGCCGACTTTCATTGTAAATCATATTGTATCTTGGCCGACTTGTTAATTGCTTTATTCAATTTGTAATTTATGGTTGAGGCCGACTTTGTTCCTGAAGAGGTGCGTCCTCACATAGCACTGTATATATAGAAGATCATTTCACTCCTTCGATATATCATCTAGTGCGAATTATCATCAAGGACAAATTTCCATGCAAGTGCGAATTCCTTATTAGCAGATTGCGAATCATTAAAGAACAGAGATTGCGAATACTGTCAAGTGCGAATTCTGTAAGTCCGAATTCCATCAAGTGCGAACTGTCAAGTGAATTCTATCAAGTGCTTCAAGAACAGATTGCGAATTACTTAAAGGGCAGATTGCGAACTCTTCTAGAGCAGAATTTGAAGTGACAGTTTGTTATCTGTTCTTGCATCTTGTACAGGTGCTGAATACTGGCCTTGTGTTAGGCCCCATTGTAAAGAGAATTGTTGCCACTGTTTATAAATATAAGAGAGATCTTTGTTGCTGGGTTTTTCTCCCTCAAGAGGAGGGTTTTCCCAGGGTATCTGCTGTGTTATTGTGTCTGATCTTGAATTATTTTTCTGTGCATATAATCTGTTCACTAAAATTTACATGGTATCAGAGCGGGTTTGAGAGGATCGTGATCAGATTATTGCTAATCAGCTTACCCTATTATTCACTTAATCAAGATGGTGAATGGTTTGAAGGTTGAAGATAGACTCGAAGGTGCATCCAACTTCACATCATGGAGATTCAGGATCATGGTTACCTTGCGTGAAAATGACTTGGGTGAGTTCGTGGAGTCTAGTGCTTCTGAACCTAAGGAGGAAGAAGAAAAGTTGCAGAAAGAAAGAACAAAACGATTGTGGAAGCAGCAAAGGCCATGATCCATGATCAAGATTTGCAAACCTTCCTATGGGTAGAAGCTTCCAGGACAGTTGTGTATGTTCAAAATAGAAGTCCTCATAAGGTCTTGGAGAATATGACTCCAGAAGAAGCTTTTACAGGGAAGAAGCCTGAAGTCAATCACTTGAGGATCTTTGGTTGTCATGTCTATGTTCATGTTCCCAAGGAAAAGAGAACCAAGCTGGAGCCTTCTGGCAAGAAGGGAATATTTGTGGGCTACAGTGAGACCTCAAAAGCCTACAGGATTTACATTCCAGGTCAGAAGTTGATCGAGATCAGTAGGGATGTCACATTCGAGGAAGATGTTGCATTCAGGAGATCCAAGGGGATTCATATGGAGATTGATAATGAAGAGTCTCCTCAGGATATGGAAGTTGACCATACTCCTGAGATTCAGAGGGGGACTTCAGAACCAAAAGAAGATATTGATCCTGTTGAACCCTTGGAACCTACTGATGGGCCTACTGACATTGTTATTGGAAGAAAGAGACCTCTATGGGCCAGTCGCACTATGCAAGAGGCTGATAGCTTTGTAGCTCCTAGAGGCACATTCAGAGAAATCAAAAGGCCACATAAGTTCTCCAGTTATGTTGCCTTGATGAGTCAGATTATAGAATCCGAGCCTACCTGTATTGAGGAAGCATCTAGTCATCAAGTTTGGAGAGATGCCATGGCAGAGGAGTATCAGTCAATTCTTAAAAATGATGTTTGGGATATTGTTCCTAGACCCGAAGGCAAGTCTGTAGTATCTTCTAAATGGCTATTCAAGATTAAGCATGCTGCAGATGGAAGCATTGAGAAGTACAAGGCAAGATTTGTAGCTCGTGGGTTCTCTCAGAAAGAGGGAGTGTTGATTATGATGAGACTTTTGCTCTTGTTGCTCACTACACTTCTGTTAGAACCATCATTGCCATTGCTGCATCTAGAGGATGGAAGATTCACCAGATGGATGTGAAGACAGCCTTTCTCAATGGAGTGATTGAGGAAGAGGTTTACATAGAGCAACCTGATGGATTTGAGATTCATGGGAAGGAGTCTCATGTTTGTAAGCTGAAGAAGGCCTTGTATGGTCTTAAGCAGGCTCCTCGTGCATGGTACGAAAGGATTGATCGGTACTTGTCAAGTTTGGGCTTCTTAAAGAATGATGCTGATTCAAATCTCTACTTCAAGGTAATCAATGGTGATGCATTAATTTTGGTTTTATATGTTGATGATCTAATCCTTATTGGAGAAGATCACCTGATTCTTGAATGTAAGAAGGATTTAACTTTTGAATTTGAGATGAAGGACCTTGGGCTCATGCATTACTTCCTTGGCTTAGAAGTCTGGCAGAAAACAGATGGTATGATTCTAAGTCAAGGGAAGTACACCATTGATATACTTGGCATGATGGATTGCAAATCCATGTCTACACCTATGGAGACCAATCTTCATAAATTGAAGGAGGCTGCAGCTAGTTCAGATTTGGTGGATCCCACATTGTACAGACAGCTGATTGGATCCTTGATGTATCTAGTTAACACTAGACCTAATATTTGCTATGCAGTGAGTGCACTCAGCCAGTTTATGTGTGATCCGAGATAGATACATCTTGTTGCAGCTAAACATATCTGAGATACTGGCATTGTACAGTTGGATATAGGTTGAGGTATACTTGAATCTTGAGACTTGGAGTTACATGGTTTCAGATTACGATTGGAAGCGGGTTGTGTCCACGGTCGGAAGAAACTGCTTGGTTGTTGCCCAGTTTGGATCTGCTATGATTTCTGGTGCATCGAGAGCGATCAGTACGCGTGGAGTCTGATGAGAGCGGGTACATTGCAGCTTGTATGGTAACTCGGGAAGCAGTGTGGCTTCGTAAGCTCCTTGCAGGATTGTTTGGACAATCAATGGAGCCCACTATCATTCATTGTGATAATCAGAGTTTTGTGAAGCTTTCTGTCAATCCTGTGTTTCATGACAGAACCAAGCATGTTGAAATCAAGTACCACTATATCAGAGATATGGTACTGAGGAAGGCTGTATAGTTAAGGTACATCAGCACTGATGAGTAGACGGCTGATATTCTCACCAAGCCTCTCGCCAAGATAAAGTTTGAGTACTTCTGAGATAAGCTTGGTATGGTGGAGAATTCAGCCTTGACTGAGTAAGAGTCTCAATATCAGTGTAGCCTTGTTAATACATTTTCTTCTGAGACGGAAGAATTTGAGGTGCAAGTCCTTGTTAATACATTTTCTTCTGAGACGGAAGAATTTGAGGTGCAAGTCCTTGTTAATGCATTTTCCTCTGAGACGGAGGAATTTGAGGTGTAAGCCCTTGTTTCCACCCTCTGAGCTTGAGTCATGGTGGATGTCATGTGTGAGACTCCATGACATATCTTGTACTTGTGAATGTCATGTTGAGGCGACAACATCACGCAAGTGATGAACACTTGTACACACCATAGCATGGTTGTTGCCTTTATGGTGGATATCGTATTGAGGCGATTTCTAACATCATGTTGATTTGTCTTGAGCAGCTAGAAGTTCTCTCCCTAGCTGAGAGGGAGTGTTAATGTTTTGAGCAGCTTCGGGTTCATCCTTCCAGCCATGAGTGAAGACATAATAAATGTAGCCTATCGGCTATTTATAAGAGTCATCTATTTTGAGCGCCTCTCTTGGCAACATTACGATTTCACTTGAGGCCGACATTCTTTATGATTTGAAATTAATATTGTATTCTGGCTGACATTCTTTATGATTTGAAATTAATATTGTATTCTGGCCGACATTCTTTATGATTTGTAATTAATACTTATTCTGGCCGACCTTATGATATGAAGAGGTGCGACCTCTCTAATTTGTATATATACAAGGTTCATCCTTCCTTTGTAACATCATCAAGAAAGTGCGAATTACCTTCAAGTGCGAATTTCTTCTAAGAGCGAATTTGTTCAAGGATCAAGTCAAGTGCGAACTTCTTCTAGTGACAAGTGCGAACTTCTTCTTGTGTCAAATGCGAATCTTCTTCAAGTGCTGAGTTCGAAGTTTATCTAATGCTGAGTTGCGAATATTCTTGAAGGTCAGAATTATACTGTCTGAAGCGCAGGTCTGTATCTGTTCTTTGTATCTGGTGAAGGTACAGATTTTTGGCCTTGTGTTCGGCCTCATTGTAAAGTGAATTGTTGCCACTGTTTATATAAATAAGAGAGATCTTTGTTGCTGGGTTTTTCTCCCTCAAGAGGAGGGTTTTCCCAGGGTATCTGCTGTGTTATTTTGTCTGTTTTTTGAATTATTTTTCTGTGCATATAATCTGTTCACTTAAAATTTACAAAACGACCTCCTATCAGTGTTTTCCAAACTCTGATAACTGAACTGACTGATGATGAATTCCTTGCATCACTGATATTAATATAATATTTCAGATACATGAATAATGCTCTCTTTTATAGCCTGTACGGCTTCTGCTGAAGCTATTATTCAAACTAAATCTGCAGAACCAGGCGGCAAGTAGACTAGTAATGAGTTACTGAGTCCAAGGAATGGAGTGGCCAATGTGTGGGTGTCCCACAGTCTTCAAAAGCCTAGTTGCCTCCTTAAAAAACTTTATCGCCTAGCTCCCACTTAAAACACGTTTCTTCTTTTTGTATGGCCTCTTTGGTGGGTGAGAATGGGTGCAAATATTCCCTTTAAGGCTGTCTTTGATGAATATAATGGTATGGATGGGATTTTGGTAGTATAAATAATTAATGTTGATTCAATATGGGGTAGCTAGAAAGGTAGGGTATGAAACCCCTTGTTTGGAATGCTTCCCTCGCACTTCAATATAAATGCAAATAACTTCTTCAAAATACTTTGCAAATTTATTATTTGTTTACAAATTTCCAATAGATGTTACCTTTCAGCACTTCATGAACAAGTATCAATTATTGAAAGATATTTCACTGTGTCAGCACAATAAATTGGATCCTCAGCATGAACCCAACTTCAAACTATATCCTTTTAGCACAACCCGTGACCTTGAATGAATCATGACGTATTAGCTAGGATTATATTTCACTCCCGAAACCAATCCTCGTTTAGGGTTTTTGTCCTAGGGCTGTTGAACTAATTTGCTCATTGCTCAACCTCCACAATTGGGTTTTCAAGAAAATATCAAATAACCAGAACATCAAGAATGAGGATCAGGAAATGACTCCTCTCAACCTCCTTTTATAACCCTCCCCTCTTTTGGGAACTTTCTATAAGTTATATTTTATAACCATTTAATAACTTTTTGGATAATCCATATTTTATCTTCTTATAAAGTGACTTTATTTTAATTTACTTTTGAACTATAACTTTCAGTTTATAATTAAAAATAATTATATTTCCACACACCACCAAATTGTGGAAAATATCAAAAATAGGTCAAATATGAATTCCGACCACGCCAAAGTACTCTTAAGCTCTCAGTCTCAGGATATCGAACTCATGAAAATTGGTGCTTTCCAAAAATAACAAACTTCTCCAAGAAGTGTGGAGAGATCCTAGATTGTCGAAACTACCTTCGGAAAGCATCGTTGGACCCATCTAGATTTTTTGAGCTTATTGTCACTGTTAGAATTCCTTTCCGATAAAGTTGGCATTCTTTAAGAATTTTGGAATTTTCCAAGAATGTTGGAATGGACCGAAAAGAGACATTACAAAATCCGTCACACTTTGGATGGAATTTAATTGCTTTTTTTTGTTTTTGATTTTTTTTAATCTTCAACTTAGGTGCCTGTAAAGTGCCTTGCCAAATCTGATGTAAAAAGTATGATTTTGTGCCTTAGACAATTTGACAAACACAATGTGTGCAACCTTGTTCTTGCTGGTTCTGAGTTTTAATTTGAGTTTGTTTGATTTGAATTGATGCCCATGCTGATTAGAATGCTTTTTCAATGATGCAAGTGATTACAAATGAAAGAGAAATGAAGTGCAACTGTTTCTGTATTTTTCCAATACAATATATTGTTAATGGTAACATGCAGCGTCGATATAATATTCCAGCATATCAATTGTTCTTGGTTGATAAATTAAATGATAGCCAAGAGGCTATTTAATTTATATATAGCACGAGTTTTGAAGAAGCTACATTTAATGAAGATTTGTATGAGGCCGACCTCATTCTACATTATCTACGATTTTCTCTTTTGGCGTGATCTCTTATATTGCTTGTGGTGGCCGACTTTCTTCTTGAGGATGACTTTTCTATTATTGGTTGCGTCTCTTATCTCTAGCCGACTTGCATCTAATAAGGTGGCACCCCTTCATATTGTATGTATATGAGTTCGCTCTCTCATTGTGATTGATTAAGTTGATAAGTCAAGTTCGATTCAGTTATTCTCCCAAAGTGCGAATTCATCTTGGAGCAATGCGAGTTCTTTGTATAAGCAAAGTGATATTGTTAAAGAAGACAGTTCTGTGTTAGCAGATCACACGAGATAAAATCTGTGCTTAGAGCATCTGTTGATGCTCATATCTGGCCTACATATTGGCCTATTGTAAAAGGAGACATTCTTGATTAAAATTCAATATATAAGTGATATATTGTTGCTGGGTTTTTCTCCCTCAAGTGGAGGGTTTTCCCAGGGTATCTGCTGTGTTATCTTGTCTGATTTGAATTAATTTCTGTGCATACAATTTGATCACTTAAACTTAACATATATGACTGAAAATGACTTATGTATCCACTAGACATTACATCAAACACTTGTTGTGCAAACTATTGGATGCTGGTATGAAACTTATCATTCACATATACAAAGTGCAGCCAATCTCCAAGATTATATTTGTCAATATGAAATCATTACAATGCTGATTCTGAGATGCAATCCTTATATCACCCTTCCATACAAATCTGAAGTAACAATGATAAAGATAATGGCTGCCTTAGGGCAGCGATGCAATCCTAGACTCAATTGCAATCTACTAACTATATGATAGAGCATATACAATGACAATGGCTGTAGAAGACAACTACCAATAATGCAAACTACTAATGAACCTGGAATATCGATGGCAGCCTCCAAGATTAATTCAATTCTCCAAGATGGCGAATTCCAAGCCTTCAAAAATGTTGCGCCTAGACTCCTATGCCTCCAACGATGCTACTGGAATTTTCTTTGAATTTATTTCTGCCTCTAGAATGAAATCACACCACCCAAGGATGCTGCCCCTGTGTCTGATTTCAGTCAATGATTATAAATGAAAATGTTGATGTTATTGTAGCGATGGGAGATTTCTTTCTCCTTTCGAATTCAAATATAAAATAAACAATATTAAATGCTGAGGCGGACATGATAATTTATTTATTTCTTATAGCCGACTTGATGAGAAGTCGCATCATTTTGTGTAAGGGTGTCTCTTTTATGGAAGTAGCTGACTCTTCATGAAAAGGCATCTTGGTATCTATATATTGAAGGGCGACTCACATTCATTTGGCATCCAATTTAATTTCAAGACAAGTTCGCATAATTCAGGGAGGAGTTCGGCTTCATATAGCAGATCTATACTAGCTTCAAGCAGATCGATATTCATTATTGCTTGTGTATTTGCATCTAGAGAGGTGCTATAATCATTGCATCAGTTCAGCCTAGTGTGTGGCCTAATTGTAAAGCAATTTGTTGCTCTTTTATTCAATATATAAGTGATATATTGTGGCTGGGTTTTTCTCCCTCAAGGAGGGTTTTCCCAGGGTATATGCTGTGTTCTATTGTTCATGTGTTGTATTTCTGCTTTCTGTTAAATCTGATCCTAAAACTAACATGGTATCAGAGAGGGTCTATGAAAAGATCCGATCAGATTTGGTTAAACAGAAATTTAGTCAAGATGTAATAATTGAAGCCACAGGCCTGTTCGATGCACAAATAAATGTTCAATATGGTTGCAGTGGTGATGTATGGAGGGACGATTCCTATGGTATTCGTTGATTCATTGATTAAGGGTGGCTTAACACTTCGTGGCATTTCTCCTATGCCATATTCTCTTTGGCCGTGTGGAAGGAAGTCGTGATGATTTATTTTCAATCTTTTGATTACTTAAACTCTTTCATCGCATGAGTGTGGGTGCGTTGATTCATAATGTGATCTCAAGATTTAAATGGAGTCTTCAATCTTTGATAAACGGTCGATTCATTTTTCCACTTTCCATGAGGCTAAGATCGAGTGAAGGTGGCGAAGATGAGACACAGCTACAGGTCTAGCTCATCGGTGTACTAACATAAAGAGATAAGTATTTTATGCCTGTACCTTGAATGAATTTTTTATGTAGTTATTAATTCATGCTATAACATTGGGATAGTGAATCATGTATGCTTCTAGCATTGGTATTTCTCTTCGAGATAGTTTAGTTCTATGAACTATTATTAAACTCTCTAAAATGCTTTCAGGACGGACCGAGAAGCATAAGAGATTGCATTCAAGGGAGGAAGAGCTTGATGCATCCTGTGAGGAATTCACGCAGGCTGAAGAGATAAACTTAACTAGAGACATCTCTCAAAGAGGAAGAACCTATTTAGATTGTCATTGTGATCAGTTTCTTTGAAGAGTGGATGAATTAACATTCAGAGGGAGTCTGACAAACCAACAGAGGTAACCTTGGACGAGGAGGTCAGGAGGTTGATGCAAATACTTGAAGCTTCAGAGGGAGTCACATCATCATGAAGATTTGTTGTAATGCATATTTCTCTGTGACAGAGAAGTATGAGGTGAAAGCCCTTATTAGTGTATGTTTCTCTGTGATGGAGAAGTATGAGGTGAAAGCCCTTGTTAGTGTATATTTCTCTGTGACGAAGAAGTATGAGGTGAAAGCCCTTGTTAGTGTATATTTCTCTGTGATGGAGAAGTATGAGGTGAAAGCCCTTGTAGTGTATATTTCTCTGAGACGGAGAAATATGAGGTGCGAGCCCTTGTCCATCTTTGAGACGGAGATGTGGTTCTTTCCACACATGGGAGTAGCCATGGTGGACGTCATGTTGAGAGACTCCATGACATCACATTGAGAGACTCCGTGATGAACCCTTTGTACTTGTGTTTTTCCACACATGGGAGTAGCCATTGTGGACGTCATGTTGAGAGAATCCATGACGACATCACGTTGAGAGACTCCGTTATGGGCACTTGTACACATGTTTCTTTCCACACATGGGAGTAGCCATGGTGGACGTCATGTTGAGTGACTCCATGGCAATATCACATTGAGTGGCTCCGTGATGAACTCTTTTCCACAAATGGGTGTAGCCATTGTGGGTGTCATGTTGAGAGGTTCAATGACATGGATATTTGGAAAGATATCTCCCTAGCTAAGAGGGAGTGTTGATGTTATTGTAGCGGCGGGAGATTTCTTTCTTATTTTGAATTCAAATATAAAATAAACAATATTAAATGCTGAGGAAGACATGATAATTTATTTATTTCTTATAGCCGACTTGATGAGAAGTTGCATCATTTTGTGTAAGGGTGTCTCTTTTATGGAAGTAGCTGACTCTTCATGAAAAGGCATCTTGGTATCTATATATTGAAGGGCGACTCACATTCATTTAGCATCCAATTTAATTTCAAGACAAGTTCGCATAATTCAGGGAGGAGTTTGACTTCATACAGCAGATCTATACTTGCTTCAGGCAGATCGATATTCATTATTGCTTGTGTATTTGCATCTAGAGAGGTGCTATACTCATTGCATCAGTTCGGCCTAGTGTGTGGCCTAATTGTAAAGCAATTTGCTGCTCTTTTATTCAATATATAAGTGATATATTGTGGCTGGGTTTTTCTCCCTCAAGGAGGGTTTTCCCAGGGTATATGCTGTGTTCTATTGTTCATGTGCTGTATTTCTGCTTTCTGTTAAATTTGATCCTAAAACTAACAGAAAACAGCTCCAAATCGACCCAAACCAATGCCAAATATCATTGCCATAGTCAAGGGTATGAAGCGCCTCAAACACCCAATGGAATCGATGCAAGCCTGAATTATCATGAACAAAATCGTCCCACCTGCAATGGCTGCAAGTTGATTGTAATTAAAATCAGAACTAGGACCTTTAATTCGCACTACTCAAAATTGGCCCTTGGCCACTAATTTTCTCAATGTGAAAGACTGAAATGTCTCACACTCCCAACTAGCTAGGGTTGGTGTCACACAACCGAAACTAGCAAACTTAGAGAATTCAACTTCTCCAGCTATGTCAAGCATTCAAGCTCTCCAATATTCAAAAAATGTATTCAATCCAGGATGATCCCAAATGCCCTCCAAAAGCTCCTTATAAAGAATTCACAAACATTTCCAGGAAGCTTCTAGAATAAAATATTATTTTATTTCATTAAGTGACTTTTTGATATTATTTTATTTTTAGTCACTTTAATATTAAATTAATTAAATATAAGGTTACTTTTTAATATTTATTTATTTAATAACCTTATAAATAATTAATTTAATAAATTCTCCTTATTGCTCCAAATTGGGGACATGACAGTGCCCTAAAACAAAATTTTAACCATAAAAATGCCAACTAAATCATTTCAAACACTAAAATAAACTCATTTTAGCTCACTTGACGACAAAAGACAAATACCATTCCAAAAGGATGAACTTTCATTTTTGCTTGTTATTCAACAAAGAGAGCTAAAGATTGATCATTTACGGTTCCACAACGGTTGCATTGCTATTACTACACACTATGTCACAAGGTTCGGCGAACTTCAAGCATGAAGTTCGAATTTCACCTAATCTAAAAGCAGGGTTTGAAATTCGTTGAAATTCGGCGAACTTTTTCGTATGGGAAAAATGCGGGTTTTTTTTCATTAAAATATTTTTTGCAAATTGCTTTTAGGGTTTTCTATAGCGATTTTTAGGGTTCGCAATTTTTTTTATAAAATGGACTAGTCGTTAATGTAAACACACAATGATTTCCTTTGGGAGCAATTTCTATATTTTTTTGCTGCAATTTTACTAGTTTTCCTGCCATGATTCACCCATTTGCACCGCGAGTTTCTTGGTTTTCCCATTGCAATTTTTTCTGCCACGATTTTCCTATGATTTCCAGCGTGAATTTCCTGTGATTTTCGATGCGACCAAATAGATGGGGTTTGTTCAGAGATATCACGTTGACTTGGGTGTGCTTGCGCGACTTCTGCAATTTCTCCTGCTTGTAACAAACCGCTGAACTCTTGGACTCCTGCAATTTCTCCCACAACATTCTATTGTCTCCTGCAATTTCTATACATTCTTTTTATTTTTGCCTTCTGCCTTATATTTTCAGTTTTCGGCGAATTGCAAAGTGTTGCTTCAATTTATTTTTGTTTGTTTCTTTTAGGGTTTTTTTTTTTAATTTGTAACATTTTCATATAGTTATAAGTTATAATATTGTATTTATTAATATATGTTTAAATAAATTAAAAATTAATATATTAATAAATAAATATATTTTATTGATGGATTATAAAACTATTAATATATGTTTTTAATATAGTTATAGAACTATCTTTACATAAGGTGAATTTAATGCCGATTTTTTTCTTCGAATTTTTTCCTTGCCGAACTTCATCCGAATTTCAATGTTGCCGAACTCGAACTTGAATTCGAACCTTGTGACTTAGACTACACATGTGCAAGTGCCTATTAGTTGCCAAGATCATAGAATTTTTTTTTTGGAAAGATAATTAATATATATAGGGCCAATCTCTTGTTGATCTTTGAGATATTGCGGGAGATCGAATGAGAGTAATGAACCAAGTATTGAAAGGTATGGAATAGGTGATTTCTGCAACATAAAGGTCAATGCCAAGAAAGGTTATTAATATTCAAGAACTATTTGAATGTGAAGAGCATTGATCATTTATTTTGACATTATTTTCAGTTCTCATCTCCTCTATATTCATGCTTTATCATATTATGTAGTGGTTAGCACCACACAATCAAATAATGGAAAGCATAAGGAAAAGTCGTTTTAAAACCATTGCATTGTTCTCCAAACAAAATTATTTCAAACTGTCATGTGTTGATCGGTGGCTCTCCTTACTTCTAATAGGTGGACATAGAATTATCCTTAAGAAGAATCTATGACCATGGACATAGAATTATCTCTTTTGTTTAGTCCGAGCTAAGAGTCATGGCTTTCGGATTTTGTAAAGAGTCACAACCATTGATTTTTTTCTACTTTATAGATTTTCTTTTAATAGAGAAGACTTAATTATTGGCATGGTGACACAAAATACTATATCTACAAATATGCTTAGAGGCGAGTAGATTTGGGCACAATAAAAGTTAATGGTGTGAAACTTTTGTATATAGCACATAGCTTATGGAGGCCAAAATAGAGTAGTTAGTATTTGCCAATGCTTAGGTAATAGAAAATGTGGGAACAGAAAGAACATCAAAATGACCCAAGCTAAAAATAATTGAGTAGTTTATGGTTAGAAAAAGGAACATAAAGGGTAGCGACTTTTCATTAAAAATCTTCCAAAATGATGTAGAATTATTAAAAATGAAATGTGAATGCTAAGTTTGACCAGTTTTTAATATTTTGAATAAGGTAGTTTGTTTTGTGATAAATAGAGACATTAATGTAATATGCAATTTAATGTAGTAAAATATTATGATAAATATATTTTTCATGCATAATGGAATTTACTAAATAGATTAAATTGTATCATTCAATGGATGTGAGTGGTAATATTGGTAAGAATGATTTGAAGGTTAATGAATCTAATTTGATGTAAAAAAATGTTAGGTCATGTAGTGATAATTTTCTTATTTTAAATACAATTCTTGTTAACCCAAGACAACAAGGATATTACTCGTATCATTTTGATGACTATTGGTAGCCTTATTTAAAACTATAAAATGATTAGTACAACCTAAATAGGCTATAAAAAAATAGTCATGCATGTGGTTTTACCCAAGACAAATTGGGCTAGTTAATGTGATTATAAATCAATGTACACCATTAACAACCTAAAAAACAAAAAAAAAATTAAAAAAAGATAATAAAACACACACTAGATGTAGTGCAAAAAAATGGTCTTGCACATGTGTTGATTCAACCTAAAGAGGTTTCCCATTAAGTTCTACATATCTTTTAGTACAACTTATAAAAGTAATTAGTATAGCCTAACATGCTTTGATACCATGTGAGAAATTAGTATCTTAGGATACTAATTATTATAAACAAGATATAAAATAAATATAATGAGAATCATACACACATAGATTTTACACATTACACAAGATATAGATGGGGAAAACCCTTTTAGGTAAAAAACCTCATAAAGCATCATTTTATTATAACACTCACAGTAATGGTCTATTATAGCATAGACTGAACCTGGGGAATACTTTTCCATACTTCCACATGGCCAATAATACCTCATGTGCATAGTGAAACAATTCACTATTAATCTCCAAATTCTACATCTCTCAAATGAGAGAAAACCTCCTTAAATATAGGAGAAAGGGTGACATAATACTTGAAAGGGTATTAGTCACACCTGATCAACAACCCCCATTCATAAATAATCAATAATCTAATTATTTAGACTATAATTATTTCAAATGGGATATGCTTAATAAGCATATAATATATAAGGTTTTATAACCTTACATTAGAACAATATATAAATGTTACAAGGGTATGACCCCTAATAACATTATGTTCTAACAGAGGAACCCACCCTTGGGGCCTCACCAACCTTGCATTCTACCTCCTCATATACTACCACATTCACTTCCCATTCGGCTACCTTCCTCTCCAAATCAACTAGCTCATTGTTGGTTAATAATGGATCCACATCAACATCCCAAAGCTCAACAATCCAATTTAAATATGGATCAATGTCATCATGCTCAAGCATGTCATGTGTATCTTGCCTTTATACCTTCTTTTCATGCAAGCAAAGGTTGTACTACACATAGACAAGGTCATTCAAGCACATTTGAGTCAACTTATTGCACTTCTTTGTGTGAATGGCTTCGAAAACACTCTAGTTTCACTCACAACTAGAAGCACTACAAAGTTGGGATAAAATGCAAGTGGCAAGCTTTTGAAGATTAGGCATTGTGGCACCATAATCTTCTTACCACAAATATGCAAGGATAACATTTATGAATTTCTAAGGATTTTAACAAACTTAAAAATTAAAATAAATAGTAAATTAAAATTAAACATGTATGCTTTTTTTACTTGGCTACAAAGTGGCTCTCCTATGAATGCAAAAATTTGAAGAAAATAGTGGCCCCTTTGTCTTCTTATAAACTTTGTATTTCAAGTATGGGGTCTTGAAGGTTTTCATTAGCAACCAATCTCCCAATACATGTGTTGAGGCCAAACACAACCTATGCATCTGCTTTGAAAGAAGGGGAGAACAAAAACTTAGAGTTCAACTAGTAAGTAATAGTATGAATATGTTAGAGTTGTTGATTCCACCTTTAATCAATAATGCGCTATAGAGGTTCATGTTTGGTTTTATTAGACATTTATAAATGCTTAATTGTTTCTTTAGCCTTATTCATGGCCTTGTATAGATACTCCATGGGGTTTAATCCCCATCCACCAATCATTGAACCCTAACCAATGTTTCGAACACCTTGTAACGCCCTTGCCACGAGACCCTAGATGACAACACACAATAACAGATATCAAATCATGATAGAATATACATCCAATAAACACATAATCTTCATATCAATGATAACTCACATAAACAATTAAACTGATCTACTAACCATGATATAAGCATAAAACATCAGATATAACAGTATCATCGAGTATCATCATACTAAGCATCAAAGTATCACAATATCCAAGTGTCATCAAACAATATCATAAAGTCCAAATACATCTAAGTCACTGTCCAAAACCAAAGCAAACTGAGGGGCACTACATCCTCCCCCTCTAGGACCAGGCTTACTCCTAGAAGCCTGCAAACAGAAATGGGTAAAACTCACGCATTCGGGATACATCCTCCCAAGAGACAAAAGACTCGACACTAGGATCCCTCTGGACCCTCACCTGGACCATGACTCACCCCCCGAGGATCAATCCCCGATGCTGTAGGACGAGCACAGTTTCCAAAGAATGCTGCCCATCCTCTACCAAAAGTCTCTTCAACTGAACCCTGGTGCTCGGCCTGACGGTTATCCATTGCTGCAAACACCCTGTGGGATCTACCTGTGTCCCCTATTGTCGGCTCTTAAGTGGCCGATCTCTGACTAAATCTAGATGTGCCCTTCTGAGGACACTGTCTAGCAATGTGGCCCTGTTGGCCGCAAGCAAAACATCCTATGCCTTTGCCGAATCCTCTATAACCTGGATGAGCACTAGATTGCGGAAAACTACCTCCACTAATCACAGACTGAGAACTCTGTACTGGTTGATCAAAACGATCACACTTGTTTCATTGCCAACTCCGATCCCTCTTTTTCTAAAACCAACTACCACCATGTTGAGACTGAGAATTCTTATGTTTTGATTGAGAGTGCTCCTGCTGCTCACCCTTAGCTGGTGCCTGATGACCCTTGGAGGAACCTGCAGTCTGAGATGTACCACCCTGAGATCCGGTGCCAATTGGAGGTGCACTACCGATCTATACACCTGTCTATCCACCTAAAGCCATAGCCAAATTCTCCTCAACTATTCGAGCCTTCTCCATAGCTACCTCCATAGTTTTCGGCTCAAACACTCAAACACCCCCATTGATCCGGGCATTCAGGCCCCTGATAAAGTGTTGTACTAACATCCCCTCATCATCTCCAATGCCATCATATTGCTTAACTAACATCGCCATCTGTCTCAGCTCATGGAACTCATCTGCACGATGTTGTCGCCAATGATCGGACAAGAACCGAGCTTTGAATCTCTCTAAGAACATCTCCCATGATACTAAATCTATATCCAAATGGAGCTTTTGCTCCTCCAATTGCCACCACATGGAAGCAAAACCTCGAAGATACATAATAGCGCACCTAGCATTGGTGTTGCTATCATATGGATGCATAGCGAAACACCTATTCAGATCAATTAACCAGCTCTCTGCCTCTAAACCACTACCAATCCCATCAAATATGGGAGGACGTGCTTGCAAAAGGTCCCTCATATGGCCAACTAATATGGCATCCTGCTCAACTACAATCTCTCTCCTCCTGGGAGATCTCTCTCTCTCTCTAATCACCAACTTTTCACCCTCCTGTCTCGGACCAAGACGGGCAAAGAACCTCCTCAAGTAAGTGACGCAACTATGCACCCTCCAACCCTGGCTGATCCAGATTTTGTCCTCCACCTCCCTGATTGTTTTGGGAACCCTGTTGTTCCTCACAATTAGACTCATGGGAACTCTGGGGAGGGGAATCCTAGTGATTGGCCCCACGGCCACCACCACGATCTCTACCATGCCCTCGACCTCGACCCCGATCTCTAGGCATAATCCTACACAGACACCACCAAAGACAAGTTCAAGGTGTTAGACAAGGTCAACAAGAGAAACGTAAACTTCAACATCTAAGCAACTAACACAACTTAATGGGCTCTTGTATATACCCAGAGCACCCAGTGTTTGAACCTGGCTTTGATACCATGTGTAACACCCTCGCCACGAGACCCTAGAGGACAACACACAATAACAGATATCAAATCATGATAGAATATACAACCAATAAACACATAATCTTTATATCAATGATAACTCACATAAACAATTAAACTGATCTACTAACCATGATATAAGCATAAAACATCAAATATAACAGTGTCATTGAGTATCATCTACTAAGCATCAAAGTATCACAATATCCAAGTGTCATCAAGCAGTATCATAAAGTCCAAATACATCTAAGTCACTGTCCAAAACCAAAGCAAACTAAGGGGCACTACATACCTAAATATCAAAATTTTACAAAATCAGCAAATTGTAACATTAGAATTTAAAAAAAAAAAATAGAAATTGGAGTTTGAAAACTTACATTGATATCTCCTCCATGACTTTGGCAAATCTATCATAAAAAATGGTCTTCAAAACCCTCTCTACTTTGGCCTTCCTAAAATAAAGACTTTTTAACCGTCTCTCACTCACAAACATATGCTTAAGGTTGGGCATTATAGCTAATATACTCTACAAGGTGAGGAAATTAGTGGCAAAGTGTATGACTTTTGATTGCTTGAGATCTTTGCCATCAATGTGCTCTCATAAGATTGAGGACCCATGTGTGGCTGTAGATGTACTTTATGATATTCCTTGCATTTTCAAGTACATTTTTCATCCAACCTAGTTTCCCTATGTCTTCAAAGAGTAGGTCAAGATAGTGGACAACACAAGGGCTACAAAACAGTGTTGGGTGCCTCCCCTCTAGAAGTCTACTGACTACTACATATGCAGCTACATTGTCGGTCACTATTTGAATGACATTTTCCACTCCCGCCTCCATCACCACCTCATCCAACTTGTAGCACAAGGTCTTTGCATTTTAATTTATTGGAGGCATCAATTGATCTTAAATAGACTAGCTGCCCCCTTGAAGCCCCTTAAATGTTTATGAGTGTCCTGTTCTTGGCATCCATCCACCTAGATAAAATGGTGTAGCCTTTCTTTTCTCAAAATTTCTTTTGTACTTCTATTAGTCAGCATGTGTTTTGAACCTCATTTTGCAATAAGGGCCCACTCAACTCATGATGACTTGGGGCCTTGAACCCCTTATCTGCCATGGTCAATGCATTGATTAGTTGCTTCCAATAAGGATTTGAAGCAACACTAATTGAAATATTGTTGTAGTACCAAAATTTCTTGCACATGCCAACTTCGCCTCATGTTGTAATTCTCTATTCCATGTAGTACCTTCCAATGAAGGTTGTGCACCAAGAGTGGTACGAGGAATAAAAAGGCTAGAACTATGTCTGTCTAGGCTTCTTGATCCTTGTATCCGTGGCCCACTAGAAAAAGAGCCTACCATATCTCCTTGTGACCCTTTAGAACTAAAAACTGGGTTTGGGCCTGCCATTGCCTTTGCTGTTCTTTTTTTATGTGTTTTCCTTTGGTCATATGCTGCAAGGAGTGCTTTCATCTCCTCCTCAACCCTCAGAGTAGCTACTGTACATGGTGTAACATCTCGACATGGTACTGGTGCAAGGTGATATTTGAGTCAATTTATGCCTCCAGTCATACTCTTATTGCAGTGGATACAAATAACTTCTCCTTGTGCTAGACTTGGTGTCCCATTTTTCTAGCAAGGATCCTAGGTTTACCACCGCTGCTTCTATTTTCAAAAGCCATATTCCTTTAGAAAAATAAAAATGAAACCTAGCAAAAGGAAGATAACCAAAAAAAATCCGTAATACCCCAGTTAGTAGCCTAAACTTTAAAATAAAAATAAAAATTGCTGCATAAAAGATTTCAGAGATAAATAGAATGTTGGATATTGAAAGTATATGAATTTTTAAAATTTTGTTCATATTTCATGTTTAAATGACTTGTAGAATTGAATTTTCACAGTTATAATTGTGGAGATTCAAGCCTACAGGTCTATTATATGAAATTTTGTTCACATTGCAAGTTTAAATGACCTACAATCTTGAATTTTTGTAGTTATAATTGTGAAGATTCAATCCCACAAGTCATTTAATTGAAATTTTGTTCATATTGCAAGTTTAAATGATCTGCAGGTTTGAATTATAATTGCGAAAATTTAACACTTTTAGGTTTCAGCATAAAGGAGGAACTAAAGGATATTGAACTGTGAAATAAAGTTACAGCTTGCAGGTTGTCTAAAATTGCAATATGTATTGTGAACAGAATTACAAAAAATCATATAATTTCCACAAAATTACGGGTTGTTTAAACTTGCAATATATAATTGTATTATGAACAAATTTACAGAAATTCATAAAAACTTGCAGGTTTAAAATTGTTGATTTCAAGCAAAAAGAATCATAAATCGTGTTGCCAATCATGTGCCCTAAATTCAAAAAAAAATTAAAAGGAAAACCTGTGTATTTGCATTGCCAATCATGTGCCGCCTAAAATGCAAACATCAGATTTGTTTTTAGCAGTAGGTGAAAAAAGAATTTATACTCAACCTGGGTGAGTTTTTTACCAAAAATCACAAGGTTTTCACTATTTTTTTGAGGTTTTCACCAAAAATTGCTGCAAGTTTTTCAAAAAAGTGCTGGAATGTAACTTGCAAGTACTCTGAGAGTTCTACAACTATGATGTTGATAACCAGGCCTGTCTGTGCTATTCTGCTTTCAGCCTCATTTTAAATCTCAGTGTGTCCCCTTTTTTGATTTTTCTTCTTATGATTCCACATATCTCTCCAATAAAAGAACCTGTCTTCGCCAGTCTTCTACTAGCAAACAGACAGAAGACCAAGCCGGTCTCTTGGAGATTGAAATGCCTAGGTAAGTGTTGACGCTATATACCAAACATCCGGCCTATCAATTTCATTTTTCTAACCAAACTTTTATAATTTTCTTTTGCATATCCTTATTCAAATTAAATGCAAAGCTATATGTTTTTTTTTTTTTTTTCTGAAAAAAAACAGAAATCTGATAAAGCTATTTTTTTTCTTTTGTATAATCTAGTTTTTATTTTTTGGCCTAGTTAAAGAGTAGTATGATAATGTTTTGCACATATGCATGTTTCTGTGGATGAAACAGGGTGAGTTTATTAGCATTTCATTTGGCATTGGCGGGTGAACCTCAGGATGCCCTTGTCATTACAGCATTTGCTATTTCAGTTCGCAATGGGGGAAATTTGAAGAAAGCAATTTTTAAGTCAAGGAAGATTTACCAAAAATCCAAGAGCTTTTCTCCTGAAGTGCTTGACGAGGTGGAAAGTGAGAGTATTGAAAAAGTGATGAATAAGATTCTGGATCTAGCAGGGAAAGTAAAGTCAACATTAAGTGCAATGACGGATGCAGATGCAGTCTCTCAGGCTATGTCAAAATATTATCCTCAGGCACCGTTCTCTGATTTGGTAGGTTCCAAATTACACTGTTGTTTAGAGTCATTCCTACTGCATTATTTTTAGCTATTGTTGTAATGTGTTCATTTAATTTTGAAACCATTCGCTTAGCAAGTACATATTTTGCATGAAAATCATGTTGATTAATTTTTTTGAAACTCTTCCTAAAGCAGTTCTCAGCTACATTTTTTAGCTTTTCTTTGCTCATTTCTGTTTTTCATTTTTAGAGAGCCATGTTAAGAAGTCTGAAAAGCTGCTCTATGTTGATAAGAACCAAAAAGCAGGCCCTGATACTACCTACCATGTACTGCTGCTAGCAAGTCTGAGCATCTGCCCTATATTCATAAGAACTAAAATTCACACCCTGATATTTCTAGCCATGTACTGCTGCTTTTGTTTGTAATACCATAACATATGCATCCTGCTAGTTTGGATACATGGATTATGGTAGTTTTCATAACTTCTGAATATACAGTCTGGAGATGAAAGCATAGAATATTTGAAAAATATTTTTTCTCCATCTTGCAGGTTTTTATAACAATACCAATATATTCAAAGGTACGGAACATCTTTGATTGTGTTGGAGGCCATTATGAGGAGAGGGTGTGCTCCAAAGAAGGCATCAAGATAAATTATCGGTCATTGGTAGATGGTGAACTAGAAGAGCTTCGATTTGTTTTTGCAAAGGTTGTTATAGATACACTGTATGTTACTCACTTTGATAAGAAATGGGATACAGATCCATCCTAAAATGTATTATGCCACGACTGTGCAGCTCATAAAAATCTCCATTATTCTTATTTGGTTGATCTTATGTTTATATGCCTAGCGTTCTTTCTTGTGGTACATTTGTGACTATTTTCCTTGCAAGTGAGCAGTTCCACTGCTTTGTGCTTTACATTTTCTTGTGAATTGTACACAAGATGATTAATTAAAAGACCATAGCTTTATGATGCTATGCACACATTGAGTACAAGTGGAGACTATTCAGGAGTTAGTCTATTTTGTTGAAAGAAAGAAAGAAAGAAAGAAATGAATTATATTAATGTTCATGGATGACAAAAATAGATTGAAGGGACTGGAACAATCAGCAGATACACTAGCAAATGACTAAGGCAAAAGAGGCCCTAGACATGAAGCAAACAAAATAAAAAAATGAGCAAAAGGTTAGGAAAAAAAAATACACACGGGTTAACCTAAAAAGATTAATCTCTAAAATAGTACAAATATAAATAGATAAGTGGGGGAAAGACCTTGCAAGGTAGTCTAAATAGACTAAGACCACCTAGACGAGGAACCAAAATCCTTAGGCGTTAGTGTTTAGGGATGCATTTGGAGGAGCCAACAATATTATCATCAATCATTGTAGGAGTACTAATGCAGAGTCTAAGAATGCTCGTCAAGGAAAGTCTAGGACTAAAGGGGTTGGCAGTCAATTTTCCATAGAAACTTGTCTAACATTCAAAGCTGATGAACTGTTGGTAGTAGGAAGACAATTGGTAATGTGAGCTTGCTCCTAAGATCTATGCCATGGTAGAAGGGTGTCAGAAGGTCTTTGACATCAAGAAGTGATAAAACCACAACCATTAGAGTTGGGATGTAGAGGAGGCTTGGCCATTGTAGATTTCAAGGATAAACAATGCCTCATTGATCTATCTTCATCTACTCGCGAATCAACAATATCAAAGGGCCGCTTAATATGTGAATCAACAATATCAAAGGGCCACTTAATGCCTCTAGCATTTGTAATTGGTTGAAAGAAGTAATCAATATAGTAGATCTAGGTTCACAACAAAGAGTTCTATGCCTAAACCTAGTGACCTCATAAACAAAAAGGGCAAAGCACCTCCAATTAGGCTTGTGGAAGAAAACATATAGAGAATCACTTGAATCTCTATATAAACAATAGTACCTCCCATGGATTTCTTACTAGATTGGCTACTAAAAAGTAAAATCCTCTTCAAACTCCACCTCTTGAAGAAAATAAAGGTGGCAAACTCTCACTCTATAAAATATGGTGGTCCATATCAACATGAGATTGATGGAAGTACACCCACAAGGATCCTTAAACAATGAGACAAATGCTGCTAAAGATAGGTGGGTCAAATAATGGTCCCCTCAACTTGTAAGAAATGCTAAACGTAGAAAGCTTGTCTAAAGATGTGAGAATTCGAAGGGATGTCCACATAACCTAGATGAACTGATGGTAAATGTTATCTTTGATGGATCAATTGAACACCTCTTTCCTTGGCAAAAGATGACGAGGATCACATCAGGATTATCTGAAGGAAGTTGGTCCAAAGAAATGACTATAGATTGGAGCAGTAGGCAGACCTCAAAAAAACAATAGGTTCAATGGTGTGGGGGAACCCAAAGAGCCAATCTACTCTAAGGAACAAACTACCAAAAACAAATTTCTTGTAGGACCAAGCAAAACTACCAATGGATCTTAGCCTGTTGTTGAATCCATATGAAGTTTTTTGTATTGAGTCAAATTCTAAGTATAAAAGTTTGTCGCTTGTCAGTAGTTTTTGAATCTTTGTTGCTGATGTTGTCGTTGCCAATTCTAGTTAGAACCTATGAAGGATCTACAAGAGGAGGTTTTCAAGCACGTCGAGCAAGGTGGACGTGTCAACTAGGGTATAAAGAAATTAGTGAAGCAAAGATAGACAAATGAACGATAGATCGTCCAAGGCATGTTTTGATGAAGCAAAGGTACATAGAGTATTTGAGGCTAGGGAAAGACATACAAGCTATGATATATAGGGACACGTTACTTGTCCCCTTTTAGAAGCATACTTGTACCGGGGATGTTTTGGGGACATGATGCCTCAAAAACATTTCCTGATTTCCCATGCCCCTCAAATTTTGTCAATGTCATTCCAAAAACATCCCATAAATGCTACATAATTGTGGGAACAATTGGATATGTCATTCGTCTTGGCGATAGCTATAAAAATAAAAAAATTATCTCTCAGAATGAAAGAATAGTTGAAGTTTTGTTTGCTTGAAAGCAGTGGCATAAAAGGGCATATTTTCTAGAATGCCATAGAAGATTCCAAAATTTGTGACTGCTAAGGAAAGACCAGTCGTGGGAAAAGTTGCGTTGCAAAACAAGGGTAAAAAACTAATCATAGGAATGGTTGCATTGCGAAGAGAGGGTACAAATCTGGTCACGATTTGTAGAGAATAAAATCAAGAGGAAAGCTAATTGTCTTTTTTTTTAAAGAAAATGAGGGCAAGTGTGCATGCACATGGTTTCAATTTTTTTCACTGCTATGATGAAACTAATATTCTATGATGAAAAAATTAAGTGATGTTCCATTAGATTATTAGAAGAGAGATTATTTTCGTACATTGGTTGTACTTCAATAGACAAAAAAATATTGTAATATACACAACAAACATGCATAAAGTCTTCCTCGTGGTTAGTATAGAGTGTATGGTAGTATACCAAAATAACTCGAGAATATTGCAAATTTTAAATATTTAAATTTAATTATTACTATTATTAGTATTATTATGTAAGTTTATTGTTAATTTGTATGATTCGACACATTCACAATTCAGCTTTAATGTTTTATAAAATATGGATACATAATGAATATGATAAATGCCTTATCATATGAATATTCAAAATTTTCAATATTTTGAAATTTCTTCTATTTTTTAATTGTCATCCCTTGTAATTCCCTAAAAAAGGCCTCTTGCCCCTTATTATCCTACAAACATGTCCCCTTGTTTTTCTATTGCCCTTGTCATGGAAACTTGGTGTAACATAGCATATGGGTGATCCAAAGCATGTCGAAGGAAAAAAAATTCATACTGAAGGACCAAAATCATGGGAAAATGAATCCAAACATCTTTGGTGTGCCCTTAGGGGGTCCAATGTTGTTGTTGCAAGGCAAAAAGTTACTTAAAATCATAAAGTGCTTGCACTTTTCAATGTTAGTGAAGAAATAGATCACTTGAGCGACTCAAAAAATACGTTCACTTAAGTGGAAAATGCCAAAGAAGAATTAGAATGACAAGGTGATTTTTTGACACTTAAGTGACAAAAGGCCCTCAAGATTGACTTAAGTGTTAAAGTGCCAAAGCAAAATTAGACCCAAAAGTACTCTAAACCCCTTGGACATGACCATGAGCTCCTTAATGTCAAAATGTCAAAGTGAAATAATGAAGAAGTTCTCCCAATGCTCAAGTTTGCCCCTAGGAGGTAGGATGCCAAGTTGTCAATGAGAAATCAAAAGAAAAAGTACATTATGATCTCTAGGGGTGCCTAAATTCACTAAAGTGTCAAAATGTCAAAGTGAAAATGTAAAAAGTGCTCCCAAGTGTTCAAACACACCCCTAGGAGGTTTAATAACAAAAGTGAAAGAAAACACATGTGAAAGTTGTTCTTTGAGGCTCATAAGGAATTTTGGAGGAAAAGTCACTAAAGTCACAAAGTGAAACTCAAATTATGACATGTGTAAGGAGGACATAAAAGCACTCTCTCTACATGGAGAAGTACAAGTCTCATTTTTAAAACACCAAAGGATGCCATTGAAGCAAACTTTCTCAACTTTTTGTTGGTCCTTGATGACATTCCCTAAGGTCTATCATAGTCGTCCAAGGATTGATACTTGCCTTCATCAAGGACAAGATCTAGGTATGACATTGACTTGCACAAGTTTTTGAGGAAGGAATCAAACCTAAGTCACCAAGATTGGTCATCAAGGTTCAAAGCCTTTTCAAAGGATTTGGCATAAAACAATAGAGGAAGAAAGAGAAAAATAAATTATATTAAAGTGCATGGATGACCAAAACTAGGTCAATGGGATTCAAGAGCACAATAGTTTATAATGTAGAAAGTTCTAGGAACAAAAAACTAGAAAGTCCTTACAAAGGGGAAGAGCAAAAATAAATAAAATACAAAACAAGGGACCGCCAAAGAGTGGTCAAGAAATTAGTGCAAATAGCCAAGAAGGGGGAACAAGAACCCTAGAGAGAAAATGTTGAGGAAATTTGGAGATAATTGAGTATCACTTTTTTGGTTAAAAATGGAGGCATTGGTGCCATCATCAATCACTATGAATGTACCAATTGAAGATTTAATAATGCTCATCTAGGAGTGTTGAACATTGAGAGCGTTGAGCAAGTTACTCCCCCTAGGATCACACCTAAAATCTAAGGTTAAAGTAATACATGTATTATTGAAATATTGTAATAGGCATTTGCCTTGTGGCTGTGGAGTGACCAGAGAGGAAAGGAGCTCAATAGTGCTATTGGGAAGAAGCATAACCATGATGGTAAGGGGGAGCATGTTGGGGTAGAAGTTGTGAGAGATCTCTCATTGATCAATTAATGTCTATGTGAGAAGTAGTAACATCTAAAGGCTATTTAGAGCTATCAGTCTTCTAGATCTACGAGGAGGTGATCAACTTGGGAGCTCTCATAAATAAATGTTTTGTAGTCCCTACACCTAGTGCTAGTTATATCTTCAAATTTGTTTATCATAAGAGATTTGATCAAAATAACAAGGAAGTGCCAATGCCATTGCAAAAGTAAAATTGAAGACAACTAACAACAATAAAATGAACCAAAGAGAAACACTTGACCTTTTGGGAGGTAATTCTTGTCTAAATTTTCCTCCAAACTACTACACCCATCTCTTGTTCATGCCTACAATCTTCCTCAACTCTACTTGCCAACATTTGGTCAACCCCCCTTTTTCCCACATGTTCTCTACCTTCTTCCTTTCTATGCCCTTCAACCACGTTTTTATTGAGGTTGTGAGAGTGTTTAGTGTCAGTCTTGAATGCTATTTTTCCACATGACTTGTCCTTTTTGGATGGCCCAAGCAATTGGGTCACACACCTTAGTGATTGCCAATTGTCCTCTACATACCCATGCCCCTTTCTTCTTAAACGTAAGTTGTCTCTTGGTGAGGAAAGGATTTCGCCATCAATGCCCTCCCCTATTCTTTCTTGTTGGGTCATTAGCAAAAACGATGATCTAGGAAATATTTCCTTTCTTTATGTTTCTATTTCTCATGCTTTTGTTTTCATTCTTCACATTTTTTTTGGTATTAATTCATTCCTTTATTTTTATTTTCTTTCTTTTACTAATAATAATTATTATGATTTTTTTATAATGTAATTTGTAATGTGAGTGTTTATGTGGAGGGGAGAGGTTAAATTAACCATCCGAGTGGAGTGGAGTGACCAACTCTTGGTCAGGGCCATTACTAATAGATGACAGGGAAATTCATGGTTGGGTGGTTTATCTAGAGTGATTCAACCTCCTAGTTGGAAGGTAGGGCTATAAGGCTTTAGGGTTGCTCTTTTAATAGGTTGCTAGGTCTGCTTTTTGTTGCACTCGAATCACTTACAAAACCAATTCAATTCTCATACACACATCATCATGAAATGTTAGTGCTTGGTTAGTCTAGAAAAATATAACATCCATGTATAGATACAACCAAGTTGTAAATCAAACCAATCCATTTACTTCATAAATTGCATTTATTGAACCATGGTATAGACATGGTATAGACACCTAAAAAATGCCATCTTCACCTAATCACCTAAGTCATTCATTCATCCACTAGAAACTTGTTGTTTGTTCATCTCCTAGGACCTTTTCCACTTATCACCTAATCTTCCTATCATATCACCTTATTCATTCATTCATCAACTAGGCCCTCATTTTATCTAATTATCATCTAATTTATTCATTCATCATGTCATCACCTAATACACACACATCATCACTTTGCCACTTAGGATTTCTAACACTTAATAATTTAATTAAATAATTCCTAAGTTATTTAGTTAAATTTGGTTAATATTATTCATCCATTTAATAAATTAATTATTCACAATTGTCCAAATTTATCTATTTAATTATTCATTTGTCCACACATTATCCATTAATAAATTAATTTAATTCTAATTTTCATCTCATGTGTACCAATAATTCAATTAATTAATTAATTATTAAATTGATTAATTCCACTTCATCTAGTTGACTACATAGTCTAATAAGTGTTGTCAAATAAAGTTGCACCCTTGCTAAGCTATTAGCTATAGCGACGTATTGACACATGGGAACACTTCGAGGTTGTGGGTGACCTGGGAATGAAGTGAACCTCCAGATTATGGGTTGGTTCCCCTTTGTGTTATCTTGAGAAAAACTAAAGAATGATAAGGAAAAGAGTAAGAAGGATATACTTGAATTGAAAACCTATCACTAACAGGTGATACACCAAAGATAAAAATATGACAATACTGCAGAATGCTCACAAAAAATCTCAATAGAGCTAAACAATCTCACAATATAGAGATTTATGTTTATAAAA
>VDFB02043022.1:0-25700 GCA_007258455.2 Sequoia sempervirens
TGGTTTTTGGGTACCCAAGGGTGCTCTATCTACCGAATCAAAGTTTCATGCAGAGAAGACCATGTTATGGCACCAAAGACTCGGCCACATAGGTGAGAAGGGTCTACGAACCTTGAAAAATAAAAACCTTGTTGATGGGTTGAATGACTGCAATCTTGAGTTCAATTTTTGTGAGCATTGTATCTATGGTAAACAAAATCGTATTCAGTTTTACTCGAGTTCTCATAAGTCTTCATGTATTTTGGATCTTATTCATTCAAATGTATTTGGTCCAGTTGATGTTTCTTCTATTGGTAGATCAGTTTATTATGTTTCTTTCATTGATGATTTCAGTAGAAGAACATGGGTTTATTTTCTTAGGAGTAAAGCTGAAGTTTTCAGTCGTTTCAAAGAATTTAAAGCAATGGTTGAGTTGTAGACTGGAAAGAAGATAAAGTGTTTGAGAACTGATAATGGTGGTGAATATTGCTCTAATGATTTTGACATAATTTGTAAAGATTGTGGTATTAAAAGAGAGAAGACGACTCCGTATTCTCCACAGCAGAATGGAGTTGCAGAAAGAATGAACAAGACCTTGATGGAGAAGGCTAGGAGAATGCTGAGTGGAGCTGGACTGGAACAAAAGTTTTGGGCTAAAGCTATTGCCACTGCCTGCTACCTAATAAACAAGTCTCCTACATCAGCTCTTGTTGATAAGATGCCAATGGAAGTGTGGTTGGGCCACAAGCCTTCACTTAGACATCTGAGAGTGTTTGGTTGCGAGGCATATGCACATGTGCCAAAGGAGAAGCAGACAAAATTGGACAACAAAGCTGTCAAATGTATCTTCATCGGATATAGTTATGGTGTGAAAGGATACAAACTTTGGGATCTTGTTGCACAAAAAGTATTTTATTCCAGAAGTGTTATTTTTAGAGAAACTAAGCCTTATTTTGTTATAGTGCAGCCAGAATAGATGGAAGAAAAGAAAGATGTGATTCAACTACCTACTACACCTAAGAAAGTTGAATCGAGGCCCTTAGAAAGATAAGAAGTCGAGGAGAGCTCTATGAGTTCTGAATCATCAGAGGAAGAGGGAGAACCTGAACCTAAACTTGAACTAGATCTTGTTTGAAGGTCTAGTAGACAAAGGAAAGCACCAGAAAGGTATGGCTATTCTCTTGATGATTGGAGGTGTATATTTTCTTTGAATGCTAATATTGATGAACCGAGATCTATAGAAGAGGCTCTTGGTATGAATGATTCAGAGTCCTGGAAAATAGCCATGGATGAAGAGATGGCAGCTCTTAAGAAGAATGACACATGGGACTTTGTACCATTGCCTGAAGGACGGAAGCCTGTTGGTTGCAAATGGGTGTTCAAAAAGAAGATGGGTTTAGATGGAAGCATTGAGAAGTATAAAGCACGTTTGGTTGCAAAAGGTTACTCCCAGGTTGCAGGAGTTGATTATGGTGAAATTTTTTCTCCTGTAGCAAAAATGACATCCATTCAATTTTTACTTTCTATTGCAGCTGCTTATGATCTAGAGGTTGAGCAGATGGATGTGAAAACAACTTTCCTTCATGGAGATTTGGAGGAAGAAATTTATATGACACAACCAGAGCACTTTGTGGTGAAAGGTAAAAGTCATTTGGTCTGTAAGTTGAAGAAATCCTTGTATGGTTTAAAACAAAGTCCTAGGATGTGGTACCAAAAGTTTGATACATATGTTTTGAGTTTGGGATTTGTGCGATCTAAATCTGATCACTGTATATATTACAAGTCTGATGGTGATTATTTCCTAGTTATTGCCTTGTATGTCGATGACATGTTGTTTATTGGCAAAGGAAAAGGTTTGATTGTAGAGTTAAAATCTCAGCTCTTAGTAAAGTTTGAAATGAAAGATCTTGGTACAGCAAGGCATATTCTGGGAATGGAGATTATAAGAGATAGGAAAAATAGAAAGCTTTGGCTAGGCCAGAGTAAGTATGTTGGTACTATTATGAGAAGATTCAATATGCAGGATTCCAGACCATTGAGTGTTCCTGTTACTATGGGAACAAAGCTTTCTAGCTCACAGTGTCAAACATCCCCATTGGAGATGGAAGAGATGAGTCGAGTACCATATCAGAGTGCTGTTGGAAGTTTGATGTATGCTATGGTCTATACAAGACCAGACATTACCCAAGTAGTGGGAGTAATTTCACATTACATGTCTAATCTAGGAAGAGCACATTGGGATGCAGTAAAAAGAGTTTTCAGATACTTGTGGGGTACCTCATAGTACTCTATATGTTTTCATGGAATAGGAAACGAGCATTCCTTAGATATTCAAGGCTACGTGGATTCAGACTGGGCTGGTGATGTTGATAGAAGAAGATCCACTAGTGCATATGTGTTTACATTATTCGGTGGTGCAATCAGTTGGATGAGCAAGCGACAAGCTATGGTCGCTTTGTCCACTATAGAGGCAGAGTATATGGCAGCTACTCATGCCTGCAAGGAAGCCATCTGGCTAAAGAGATTGTGTTTAGATATAGAGTTCAAACAGGGTGCAGTGACAATTTATAGTGACAGTCAGAGTGCAATCTGCCTAGCGAAGAACCCGACATTTCATGCCAGGACCAAACACATTGATGTACAATATCATTTTGTGAGAGATATGGTCGAGGACGGCAAGGTGAAGCTGGAGAAGGTGGAGACTTTGGTGAATGTTGCTGATGCATTAACTAAGCTTGTGAGCACAAAGAAATTCAGATGGTGTTCAGAGTCCATGGGGCTCTCGGCCCCTAGCAATTAAGTCCATGACACTTTGGATCCCCTAACTCTTGCAAGGTGTTTGACAAGTGGGAGAATGTTGAGAATCGTGTCTCAACCTTGCAAACTTTTTTCAGAAAATTCTAGAATTTGTTTGTGGTAGTTCTCCAAATGTTTATGTGTTGGAAAAAGGTGTATGAGTTGTTAAAAATGTGTCTTGTCCCTATTAGAATATAGGAGGGTTGTTTTTAGAGTATAAACAACTCATTGTATGAATTTAATGAGAGTCTAAACTAGAGGACAAAATTATGGACGAAAATGCTATTTTAACTTGGTTGTGGGTAACATGTGGCATGGTTGTTTTGCCCATGGTTTTGTAAAACCACAAATGGTTTCCAGGTTGTAAATCACTATAAAAGGAGGGCTTGGGGAGGTGTTTGAATCATTGATTTCAATTTGCAAGACTGAGTGCTAGAAGGAGTCTCTCCGAGTTCGAGTTCGAGTTGTGGTGATGCGCTCCTGTAAGAACTTGCATTGCAAGTGTATTGTAATCTTCTTGATTTGATAATACATTGTGCGAGTTTTGGAGGGTGGGGTTTTTCTCCCGGAAGGGTTTCCCCACGGTAATTACTGTGTTATGTGTTTTATTGTGATATTTCATTTATGCATGTTTATTTGTCTATTGAAATCTTTGTAATAGTTAGTTGAATTTGCATAATCGTCCTCTCAAGATTAGCATAGGAAGCGATTCCACGCACCTTTGCTTCGTTACACATCCTTGGGTCTACAATCACCAATCCTACTACTGCTTGTTGGGATTTAACACATTACCTATACTCTTACTAAATTGCTACACTCTAATCTCTCAAATCCACTTTCTCCTTAAGTATCCCTAACAAATTCCTCCTTATCTTCTTCCTCTAGAACACTATCAACTATTTCCTTCATCTTTACCTAAGAGAGTAATTCATTCTCTTCTCCTAGACTATCTCCTCTAATTATTTCCTTACTAAGGTTCACGTTCTCCTACTCTTTCTACACACCATCACCAATCCTTCCTTCAAACTTCAAAACCTCCTCTTTTGTCAAGTTTCTATCAAAATTCAAATTCATTTTTTTCCTTAGCACTTCCTATCAAATTTAACCACTTGGTTTTTCTCATTCCCTTTGACCTTTTGTTGCAATTATATATTACATGTCCCACTTTTCAGTATTTGAAGCATCTAAAAGACAAATATTCTTAGTCCAATTCTTGAACCCATGCTTATTGCAAGGCCTATAGGCTTACTCAAATCCACTTGAAAAAGAATTCTAGCATATGCTGCCAACTCCTTTTCTATGGCTATTGAGCTATACATGTACTCCCCCAATGAGTTACCAATCTCCTTAAATATATTTTCCATTTATAATTCATTCGGGAATTTATACATTCTAATCCACAATGATGCCTTTGTAGCAAGTTATTTACTAGGGTGAAAATTGGAGAGAACACACATATATGATCCCGAGTTTTCCATAAACCATGACTAATGTTTCAACACCTTGTCTCTATCTTCCTCTATTTGAAATATAATTTGAAAAAAATGAGAGCCAAAAAATTAATGTTAGGCTTGGGAAATTCGCCTACAATTGTCTCATGCAAGATTTTATCTTATTAGTGTTAGGCTAAATCCCTATGAATTTTGTGATAACTGTCATTTTCTTATAAAATTTCATCTTAAAGTTGAAAAATATCAACAATTCTACACTTGAGATAACTAAATTAATCGTTAATTTACACCAAAATCTTATGCTCCTTCACTGCCCTCAATTCTTTTTGCTCTAAAAACTACCAATCTTCTTCTTCAAGCAAATTTCTTAACTCCTAGCAATCCTTTGCTCTATCTAGGATTTCAGTATCTCATCTATCTCCATCCCCTCTACTTAGCTTTGGTACCTCTTCCCATCTGTTCTGATCAAATCAATAGAAACTTTGTTCTTCAATAATATTTGATAGTTTTCAATAATTATCATAATTTGAAGAAGAAATGAATAAATTCATCTTTAATATATGTGTTTGTCTTTTTTTTTTTATGTCTGCCAAAAATATAAATATTTATTTATATCCTTTCAATTACAAATAAAATTATATTTGAATGAATTCTCTCATTTGAACAAGAGCTGAAAGTATTGATTCATATATTTATATCCTTGAAATTTTAAGGGCACCCACATGTGCCCCACATTATCTTCTGTTCAAAGAGAGATCACAGGTATGTGGGTTTGAATTTTTTATCCATTACTTGGGCTCGAGAGGGCATGAAAGTCCATCACAGACCAAATAATTTGTAAATTGGTTTATTAACAGTTTGTGACATGCAGGCGAGAAGAATTTACAACACTAATCCAAGTGCAGGGATCCAAGCTGTGTGTCTTTTTTGTCAGTTTGCATGCTTCTTTCTTTTCAACTGCAGATATCTGAGGCAAGAATATCACATTCTGTACGTTTAACAGTATTGATTGCTGATGCTTAAATTCTCAATTAAAAAACAATGAAATGTTTCTTGTCTTGGAGAGGATAAATTAGCAGACATTTAAGATTAAATCATGTCAAAACGTCATTTTTTCTCTTTTTTGGTTGAACCCATTTGATACAAATCTTATACATCTACAATAACCTGCAACAGTAGATCTCCATGCTATTCTGAAATGGTTTTCCACAGTGACATTTTGACAGTCAACTTTGCTTGAATTTTGATGTTTCCCCAACCTCTTGTAATCCTGATTGCTCTCTTCAACATAATCAGTCTTTGTGCAGTTCATTTTCTTTGTACACTTCTGCTGAATCTCTTTCATATCTTGGATATTTTCAACCACTCTACTGTATGAATTGGAGGTAATGCAGATCAGTCGAACAGTTCACAGAAACAGATACTCAGTTTCAGAGTTGTACAGCATGTGTACATGCAAAAATTTCAGACAAATAACAGTAAAACATTTTTGTAGCATTCATCCGACAGTTTGTGTTGTAATGGCAGTAAATCTAGTACACCTGCGGACAAATGGAAAGTTCACCTACCATCTCCAGTCGGTATAAACTGTAGTCTCCCAGAATTTTGTCTGTCATATAAACAGACAGAGCTCCCCTGATCAGTCTGTCTTGATTACATAACCGACATATCTTTTGGATATTTTAGGGCCTATAAGCATTTTATGGTGGAGGAGAAACCGACAGAAGATACTTAAGTAGCAGTGGAAGGCCTACAGCTTCTGCAACAAGAGAGTGACAGACAGATAAGTTCTGCCCTGCAGGTGACAACTAATGGAAATAGAGGAAATAGGTCTTTCAGTTAGAACACTCCATGCAATAAGCAACCAACTAATGGTCAACCAATGTGAAATTGGTGTTGCATAGGACCCAGTACTTGAGCATCCTTGCATCTTATAACATGAATACACATCTTATTTCCATTAAATTTAACTTGGACTCATTAAAATAATTTTCATTAGGAACATGGATCATATAATCATGAATTATAAAAATTTATACACAATCTAAAGTATCATCATTGTTAATGGGTCTTTGATCTGATTAGTGAAGTTGAATGGTTCTTAATGACTCTGCTAGGGATCAAGTCTTGTTGAGTGCAAGGCTCCGACATTATAAGGGATGAGGCCGGGATCATACCCCAGGCGAATTTGGCAGAATAGATACCCCTCAGCCCTTGGCTCTTAGCTGAAGAGGTTCAACCCAATAAGACTCGTGCTCCCTTATTGGATAGCTACAAATAATTTGTGGATGACTTCCATAAAAAAAAAGTACCATCATTGATTTCTTGATGAGTACAAACATCTTAGAATTAAAAAAATATATGGGTATGCTCATAATGAAGGCATGTCATAAGTGTGATCATCCAGGTTTCTCTCATTAAGCATCATAATAAGAGAAACCACTGGAAGGTAAAGTACGATCATAAGTGATAAGAGAATTATCAAAGCTAGGCACACCAATAGTCATAGTATAATTAACATCATCATTACTAAAGTTATCCATATTAAGAATCTACAATAGAAGGGAAAACAACATGGAAGATGTTAAATCATATCCAATATCAAAGAGTGCATTAATGGAACATATGCCACTATGTTTATGGTAAAAGGATATGATTTTATCAAATATTCATGGATCAAATAAAAAATAATGTAAGCACATCAAAATAATTGATGTAAGAATGAATGGAGACAAGGGGAAAAAAGTGGAGTGCAATCCACCATATAAAAAATTACAACCACTATAGATAAAGAAGGACAATTCAATGAGCTTCAAATCTAAAATTATATGAGAAATATCAAAAAAATTGGGTTTGAAATTAGAGACATGGATAAGTTGAAAACACTACAATAACTAAGGAATTATGGATGAAGGGAAGGAAATATGCCAGAGAAAAATCTTAGGCAAACAAAGAAGACAAAATGATGTGAATATAAGATCTAAAATAAAGATGAAACTAATCAAAAAAATCATAAGAGAAATTGACAAGAAGAGAAGGCCAAACATTAGAAGGAATTATTAAATGGTGTAAGATGGATCAAGTTCACCAAAATATAGGGAAGAAAATAAAACCTTGTTAGATTTATGGAAGTCCTTAAAAATATTCATCTAGGTCTAATAAGTGATATTTCATCTATCACAAATAAACCTACATGGATACTAAGCCATGATATGTAGAAATAAAGTGTATAATTTGAATGTGAGAGAGGAAAGAGATTGCATATCTATTTCATTACGTTCTATTGAATGATATATTATTTGATCCTATATTAGAATGGGAATAAAGTGAAAATAAATTTAGGAGCTCTTTGATTCTAGAAAAAATCACAACCATGAATTTAACTAATTCTCATAATTGCATGTTTTTTTTTCCTCTCCTTCATTCCTATAGAATTAAGGAGATACTAGATTCACCTTTTCTTCACATATAATTTTAGATATATTAGCTTTGTAGAACAAATTTGGGAGGATTATAGGTAAGTATTGAAGTTTTGAAGCTTCCTTGCACATTAGGAAATCCCCTTGTTATTTTTCACAATGTAAAAAACAATGATACAATATCTATTGCGAGGAATACAATCCAATATTAGTAATCAACTTATACTCTTGATATAATTTATGCTCTAATGATTCTTTTATTCTTTATGATGATATATCACAATGCGACTAATGACTTGGGACATGTCTAAATATGGAAAACTAAACCTCTATTTAGATTTAATAATTTATCATTTACGTTGATGATAAATGGCTTAATTTTTAAAATAGGACAATTGGGAATTGACTAGAAGTTAAATTAAATTTAGGTTTACATGATCTCATTGGGGGATAAAATAAAAAACAATTCTTTCTTGGGAGGTGTAAATGGATAATATGTGAGGGTGTGGATAAGCGGATGCTAAAGTAGGAGATAAAAGAGTGATTTATAAGCTATTTTTTATCAATATTTTCACATAAATGACCTAAATTGAGCTCTAAATTGACATATCTCAAGACATGGCTAAAGTGAGTGTAAAGCTAGTGGAAAATCATGAAGTATCCACTTTTCTCCTCTATACATATGTACATAAAATTACATTTAAACTTAACCAATTTAATAATTTTCAATATTCACACTGTAATGCCCCGCCGTGCGAACCCCAAAGGACCATTAAACAATAATTACTGCACAATTTTTTTTTTTTAAGTTAACATAACATACATATAATACACATTAAGTCATGACATGAATTTCATTTAAGTAGATTCATTAACACATACATCCCTTGGGGTACACGAGGAGTCATTACGAGACTTAAATCCATACAGCAACAATAAAGAATAAAAGCCGAAGATATAATCCATAACAAAGTAACATTAACAAATATAACACATACATGATAATCGTTGATAAGAAACCATTGGTGAACATAAATACAATATATGCATGATTAACTTAACACATTGAATAACAATTGCCACGGCCAATATCCACACCAAGTTAGCATTACATTACAGTACAACGTTTAAGAAGTACAATGATACAAAGTGTTTCCAGCATAAATGGAAACCATATACAAGAATCATGATACAAATGAAGGATACTAAAGTATCATGCAACCCCAGCCTAAGATGGATAACTCCTGAGTTGCCACAACAAATACTCCAATCTACACCTCCTCTGACCGACCGTGTAACCCATCGGGGTGCTTAGCATGTTCCTCCCACTCCCGGCCTCCCCATGAGCTCTAGCACCCACCCTGTGCTAGGGAGCTGACAAGAAAGAGACCTCAACCAGGAACATCCAAACAAGGAACCACAAGACTCAATGTCATACAAAAGTATCATAAAACTCAAGGAATACAATGACATAATCAACAACATCCAAGAGTCAACATAATAACAACTTAAAAGCCGCTAAATCCCATCACATAACGTAAGTACATTGACCGTTAAGTAACTAAAGATGATCATGTTCTTAAATCAAACCGACTAATAAAATATATCCATAATCCCTTGGGAAATTGTAATTAGCGGGGCCACAATAACATCTATATCATTAATTTCAGTAAAAATGACTCAAACCAAATATAAACAGACCGCATGCGAACCAGCGAGTATACTAAAAGCATGTACAAAACAACAATCAATCAAAATCAATCCAAAAACAAGCCACCCTAAAGCCAACCCTTATAACTCCTAGGAATAAAGTAAAATGATATGGCAACTAGAGAGTGTCATCGTGATAGTCTCCACATATTCCCCTGCCTTCCTCCAGCAACTCGGAGGCCGCCCCATCTATGGCTAGTCTCAGTGCTCCCTTCCCTCCCAACCTGAGGCTGGCCCATAGGGTGACTTCCATGCTGAGTCAAACCCCCATGGAAGCACTTTAGGCCCACCTGCTAACCATCGCTGCCTCTCTTGCTCTTCCCAAGCACAGTCTAAGCACCAATGAAGACCTAGGCAAACCATTTCAAACTCTTATAAATGATATTACTACCCAACCCTCCTAAGTTAATTATTAGATTCTCACTGGTATTTACTAACTCCACCTGGGGTCCCAGCTCCTCAAACGGCCACCCCCACTCTAGGAGCCACTCTCCTGTAGGACCCAATATCAAACTAAGAAACTAAGAAACCAAGGGTTGTACCATCAAAATAAGAATATTAGATCACAACTGAGAAGCATGCGAGGCATTACCCATCTCACTATAAATACAATATCAAAGTCTCAACAATTCCCGTACAACCCTTTTAAAATCATGAAACCAAAGCACGGTCAAAACCAGGCGGCACATGAAAGAGAGAACATCAATTATCAATCATCTCTGCCTGGAAGCCAAAAGCAATGAAACCCACAAACCGCGGCAAAACAAAGCAAACGGCCAAGCATTTCCAATAATTCCCAAATGACAAGGATAAATTCTCTCAAATATGCGCGAGTAAATCAAAAGCCAAAGGAAAGGTTCATCGACCCATCCAAGAAATCAACAAATGGTGTTACTCAAATAGGAAAACCCAGACAAGCGAAACCCAAACCCTAATTCAACTAAATCACTTAATGAAACCAAAAGCCACCAACTAGGCATTCCATGGGAGACCTCAATTTTCTCCTCACAAGAACCCCGTTATAATGGTACACAAATCACCTTCATAAAATCAACAACATAGCAATGACAACAATAATTGCAAGGCCACCAGAACTATTTTCAATTCAAATATAATGAGTGAATACATTAAAATAAGATCAACAACCCCAACTAATTACATAAACAACTCCCCGTGATGTTGTGTGACAAACCGTAAATCCAGCCATCTAATCCACCACAAATCATCATCAACAAAATAATAAGTTCAGTAAATGTATAATGCAAATATTAAAATTAAATGATTGTAAGATTCCTTGAATCAAACCTAACCTCCTAAAGCGCACCCACCCAAACACAACCTTCAACAAATGTAGCACAAACTGTGCATCCAAGGTAAACAAATTTAAGAACACCTTAAATACTCAACCACTCACAACTCCACAAAAACACTTACATAATAAACATCAACCAAAAATTCAATCGAGAACAATATTTATTAACCAATCAATTAACGACCAGAACTAAATAACTTTACAACTTACCCATACTAAAACCATTCATGATAACCATCACAAGTATTCTAAAAGACTTATCCATAAAGAGAACTTACAAATCAACCATTAAATGAATATAAAGGAAATCAATTTCCAAAAGATTAAAATCCCTTCTTTTTTTTTACCAATAAACTATCCAATTCGAGAATATCCTAATCAATCTCTAACCATACCCATACATTTAAATTTCCCCTTTCATTTAACAACATAATTGTAAACTACTTAATAATTGGGTAGTTAACTCATTATCATTTCATAACTACTTATGTTCAAAACATTATTTCCATTTTCTTTTCATCATACTAACTTAACACTCACTTCCAATGTGAAACCCATTTAAGATCAATTGTTTATGCTTTAAAATGATAATAATGACAATACTCTAAATACTTAAACTACATAATAGAACTTACCACATTAAAATCTTAAATCTATCTAAATAATTCACACACATAACTACCTTTTAAAACCACTACATATTTATAGATTTAAATTCTTTTTGAGGAGGGAATGTAGAAAGAGAATAGATCTTTTCTAGGAATCCAACAAGTCTACCAGACTACAACTTTACAAAATAAGAATAAAAAGATAACTTATTCAATTCTATATTAAATTCTATTTCCACCATATACACATTTAAAATAAAACGATCAATGCTGGTACCACTACATATTTATAGATTTAAATTCTTTTTGAGGAGGGAATGTAGAAAGAGAATAGATCTTTTCTAGGAATCCAACAAGTCTCTTTTCTAGGAATCCAACAAGTCTACCAGACTACAACTTTACAAAATAAGAATAAAAAGATAACTTATTCAATTCTATATTAAATTCTATTTCCACCATATACACATTTAAAATAAAACGATCAATGCTGGTACCACTACATATTTATAGATTTAAATTCTTTTTGAGGAGGGAATGTAGAAAGAGAATAGATCTTTTCTAGGAATCCAACAAGTCTACCAGACTACAACTTCACAAAATAAGAATAAAAAGATAACTTATTCAATTCTATATTAAATTCTATTTCCACCATATACACATTTAAAATAAAACGATCAATGCTGGTACATATACATTCACAGATTGCCCTTATATTAGCCTATCAAAGTTCACAATTTAACAAATTGATAGAAGTTCCTTTCTATTTCCATATCTTCACTATAATAAAATTTTATTTTGATCATATTAGAAAAATAACCGAACTAATTATAATTAATTAATAAAATTACCAGTTAAATTAATGATATCTAATTAAATAAATTAATACATATATATAAATATATGTATATATATATATACATATATATATATATATATATATAACATTATATATATACGTGCCTAAAAAAATTATATGAAATTTTTGTTTTAAGCTAACAATTAAAATACAATTTTAAATGGAGATTACTTTCCATTCAACGCACGGGGATAACCACCCGGCCGCGGACAGTCCGTAGGACTGCCGTGGACAGTCTACGGACTGTCACAGCAGTCCGACGGACTACCATGGTAGCCCGTAGGCTGCCGCACCAACACTTCGGCTAGCTGGGTGGTGGGTACGGCCGAGGCCGAACCATCACCCAGTCAGCTCTTTTAAATAATTTCAAACAATTTAAAACAGCGAAATTGAACTTTTAAATTTTTATTTATTGTTTTATTATTCTATATCTACATTTATATATAAATATATGTGTATACATATATATACATACATATATATACATATATATATATATATATATCTGATATATATATATACATATATATACATATATTATATATAAAAATAATTCGAATACAGAGAAATAACACTCAATTATACAAGTTACTGTTTCAACAAAAAAATTATATACATAATAAATTTTGTAAAATTTATCTACAAGTGAGGATTTACACAACCCCAAATTCCCAGTGAGAGATTATTCTTAAGTTGAGTTATTATATTTTCCAGACCAAGTTACAGTACTGGTTATTTCCATAATTCCAAACATAGTTTCATTTTAATAATCAATAGTAAGACCCAACAAATAATTTCATTTAAATAAACAACAGTCCCAAGTTCCCAGAAATTTCAATCTAATAATTGACAGTCAAGAACCCAACCAAATTCCATTTTAACAAACAGCAATCCCAATCCCCAAATGACAATTTCATACACAACGAAACAATTCCAATCAATTGCTATTTTATTTAATGCTACAGCAAATAAATAAGAGAGGAACCTGGCGTCCTGCGGTTGAAGAAGATCTATAGAAGCTCTATTCCTTTTGCCAATCCAATCCTCCTCCAATGAATGTTTCCAGCAGCAGCTACAAGATCCTCCCCTCAACTCCAATCTTATTCCTCAATGAATTCTCAGAATAACAAAAGAATGCAATACTATAACAGAAATTTTTACTGCCAAATTTCTCCCCAAAATCTGTTGGAAAGAGAATGCAACCCCCCTTCCAAACCAAAAATAAATAAAATCTCACACAAGAAGCCTCTTCTGTTTCCTCTTCCAGTGAATACCAAAAGTCACTTCTTTTTTTAAAATAAAATTCAAATCCCATTCAATTGCACAAAGATTGAGGCATTTTATTTATTTATTTATTTATCGTTTAGCCAATTTAAATAAGCATGCATATTAAATAATTAAAACAATATTTACAAAATTTACTATTTCAAAATAAATGTAATATTTTTACCACTACTACTAATATTTATCTATTGCTTTATTTATTTATTTTTCATATTCTCCAGTTCTCTTCGACTTCCAAATGCTCTATAGGTGAAGTTTCATTTCTTGCTTTAAAACACTTCAACTTCCTAACTCCTTATCCATTTAAATTTCTTATTATAATAATTATCTTTTCAAGATTATTTTGTTCATAATTATTATTAACTTTAATTTAACACAACAATTTAAATCAATTTATCTAATAATATCACTTTTACTTTTAACGAATTAGTTTAATTTGATCATTTGTTCTAAATCATTTGATTTGATTTAATTGATTATTATTTTAATTCCTAATTATATTTTAAATAACCTTGCAATTTCACTTATGATCTAATTAATTATTTAAACACGACTACTAACATATGATATTTTTCACACAATCAAATAACACAGTAATCAATGAAGCACACACAAATACTCACACAAAAGTTCAGAACAACCAACACGGAGGGGTATTACATCCTCCCCCCCTTAAAAATTGACTTACTCCTGGAAGTCAAGCTCAATCATAAACAAGGTAACACAACAATATCAATGATCCTAAGCACATCAACACCATAAATTAAAACATCAATTAAACGTCATCAAGAAAGCAATGAAAATTTAACAAACCAATAATAAGGAGATGATACCAAAACAAAAGTGGTGGCAGGGTTGCAACCAGACCAATTTGACAAACACAAGGACATATGACGAACTAGGTTGGGGAAACTTTCTTGTCAGTTCCTATTTTCCACATCAATCCCATTAGGTGTTTATGATGCTCGCCCTGTCCTGACAATACAGGTGGAATCGAGACTTAGTTCCTGCAATCCTGCATGCAAACAACGTTTTGCACAATACATAAATATATCATAATTACTTCGTGAGAGGAACTCCCAGCATAGTAGGGCACTCGCAAGTGAATGATACTACACTGTCCCTCCCACCAAACCACACACATAGTAATCAAAACAATTCTAGTAACTCGTAAACAATTTTCTTCTAATTAGTTAGGAAATATTCATATAAGGATACTAACCATAAACCTAATTCATCTACTAAAATGAATTACTACTTGACATTATAAGTATCTATACCTGCATATTACAATTACATTACCTTCGTCACTATGCTTTCGGAAGCCCACTTCCTGTAAATCAAAAGCTACCATAGAGCATTGCACATTAGTACCAATAATTCAAGTTGCATCTTAGCCTCAGGATACTATATTCTGCTAAAAATCATAGAATAATTATCCACAAAACCTTACATTTTCGTTAAAACTCATAATTTTCACACAAAGAACTCCACTTTAACCATTATTCAACACCAAAATTCACATTAATTTCAATAAAAAGGGTAAAATTTTACACCTTCACAAATTCAAGAAAACATAATTCATCACTCAAGGACAACAAAATCGCAAATTTCACGCACACTTGACATATTTACACACATAAAACACATCACCAAGAAACATATCACACTAAAACTCAAGGGTCAAAAGAGCATCCCTGACATGAAGGATACCGATGCATTGCGCACTACACCGAGGGTCCTATCCTTTCCCATCAGTTCCCTGCACCATCGACCCGACACCATCAAACGAAAGAAATTCAAATTCATAACAATGATAGCAGAAAAGTGGAACTCAAGACTCACGGGTCTAAGCGCAAGGTTACATAGTGAGCATACATAGTGCCCAGTGTATGAACCTAGGCTCTGATACCATGTTGTAATGCCCCGCCGTGCGAACCCCAAAGGGCCATTAAACAATAATTACTGCACAATTTTTTTTTTTTAAGTTAACATAACATACATGTAATACACATTAAGTCATGACATGAATTTCATTTAAGTAGATTTATTAACACATACATCCCTTGGGGTACACAAGGAGTCATTACGAGACTTAAATCCATACAGCAACAATAAAGAAAATGTAACGCCTCGTCGTGTGAACCCGAGATGACAACAAAATACCAAACTATTTTTTTTTTTTTTGAAAGGGAAACATTGCGTAAGATGAATATGTGCATATATTACAAGAAGGGGCAACTATGCATTTACAAAGTTATCTACATCCTCTGGGGTACACATAACGGTCATTACAAAATGTAAGTTTTTACGAAAGTGAATATAAACCAAGATTACATAAAGATAACATACAATCATCCATAAACAAGAGAGAGGAAACAATACATCATTTTATGCCCACATTTTTATACTCTAAATAACCTAACACTCTGCAACTACTTTACTAATTTTGCAATTTATTTTTATTTTTTTGTTTACTTAAAGACAATGACAACACTTTTCACTACTTACAACTATAGTCCAAGATCACACTAGTGAGAAGCAAATATAGAAATGGTTCAATAGATTTTTAGCAATAAAGTCTACTTACTTTGGGTCAGCTTAACGTACCTCTTCCATTCCATCATGTTGAATTTTCCTTGTTTCCCAATGCATATACCTGCAAGGTTTATATGACTTGGCACACACATATGATCAAAGGTAGTTAGCACATGATTACAAGATGAGCTATACAAATCAATGGTAGTTTTACAGTATGACAAATCACATACAAGATTTAGAAGAACAGTCCTAGGGCCCGACCTAATGCCTCGGGGGCTCATCACTTAATGGCCTTGCCTACGTATATATTTCGCAGAGGCACCGTAGTTCGCCCAACTTGAGTTCTCCCAACTCATTGACTCACCCTCATAGAGTATAACCTCTAGGTTTTTTTAAAGGTGACTACCTCAGAGACGAACTTACACCATAACACTGCTATATGCTAACTCAAACCATTACTCAAACATGCAATGCTCCTAATAATCATCCTATGGATTACACAAGACAATCCTCACTATTAACTAGTTAGTACGAACCTTCATGCTAACTTACAACTTATCATTACAGTACTACAATTATCTAATTAATTTATCCATCACAACTTGGATACTTCATTATTTAAATTAAATTTCCTTAAATCTCTTCATTATCCCCTAATATATGTAATGAACAAAACCATATGAAAATCACACCTATATACATATATATATATATATTTATCAACATACACACTCAATCCTAATCTTTTAAAGTCTACAATGATTAATACTATGAGGAGCAATTTAAGACAAAATGAATAGGAGCCTACTATGTTACTCTTTCACTCACTGAGAAATCATTTGAAACAGTTAAGGGAATTATAGAAATGTATTTAACAACTATCTCGCTAAGCATCTAACACAAGAATAATTTAACTTTCCTATAACTACTTACATTTTCATAATCATTCATTATATGTAATAAACATCCTATACCATTTCACTATATTTTATTTGACCATCAGGAAGTCATTTAAATACTTAAATAATTATATAGATGAAATATAAAATTATCTCTATTTTCACCAACGAATTTGCTTTCTATTTTAACTCATGGTATAAACACATTTTTATACACTTATATAAACAAAGCCATAAAGCACACTGTATCATCTAGATGCCTCTTCTTCAAATTGATTTCTATTTAAATTCTATTTCCAAGAAATAACATAAATTATCTATTACCACTCTAAATTTCCCTTAACAAATTAATATTAGCTTGCATTTATACTAATGAGGAGTCACTTTAATATTGCACTTTCTATCTATAATCTTTTATTTTTAAATGTTAAATTCCATAAGTCAAAGGCTGTGGTTATAATTACTTAACTTTAATATTATTTATCCATAAAGATTAACCAACCAACATACATTTACTCTTTTACTAAATTAACCAAATTCTAAATTTACTTCTAGTAATATTAAAATCATTATTCGCGGGGTAAAATACCTTTTTACTATTATCAATAATATTTATATATTAAATACATTTATTTATATAATTATTCCATATAATTTCTTTAAAGGAAAATATCCCATTTAAAATACCAAAAAGATACCTTACTTTTTAAAAAGGTTATGTCACTAATTATCTAATTTATTTTATCTTTATTTAAATCATACTTTTCTCCATAGCAAGGAAAAAGTAGTTGCTTTATTAAGAGAAACTTTTAAGGAAACTATATTATATCTTTTTAAAAAAAAGAAGAAAGACTTCATAAGGAATAAATGTGGAGCCTCCTATTCTCTCCACTATAAGTGATTTTTAAAACGGTTATGGATACTAATAAAAATGACAGTGCTAATAAAGCACAATACGTTAGGCTAATATTTCATATAATATGAGAGTTAAGTTTAAGCAAATAAAAAGAAATGTGGGAGATGTTATGCGGGAAGGTGAAGGCCATAAAATGGTACATGCTTTCTGTGTATGAGACTGATCTCATTCTAAGACACAAAAGACCTATATAAAATTGGAGATATTTGTTTGGCAGATGAAGGCAGCAGGTTATTTCCCAAATTCAAAAATATTTATCTAATGCTGTAAGCAAGGTATGAGTTGGACGCATAGGCAAGGAACACAATCCATTAGAACAACAGATAAGTGAAAGACATCTCAGCCATGAAAACAACAACAAATTTAAAGCAACGCAAAATCAACGCCCTCATTTAATAGATAACAACAGAATTGTTTTATAGTGAAATAAAACATAGCAAGGAAGGATCCAACCACGTACAGAGAAATGGACAAAATGAATTTTAATGTATCGCTTGGGTTTCAGAATTTGCAGTGGCAGATTGGTAACTCCAAAACACAGAATTATTCATTGCTCCTTGCAGACACAGTGGTTGTTAAGGATAGAGGGTTTGAAAATGTGACTGGGGTTGGCTCCAAAGTATACGCTGATGTTGCATACTCATTTAATGACGATGATGGAAATGGGGAAGTGAAACAAAACCCAAGTCTGAGGTAAATGGAGGGGAAACAGGCATCTCCAAGGCAACCCTACGATCTGAAAATCAGGAGATGACAACAGAAGAGCAGGGCCGACAATACCGATCTTAGTTTGCATGGAAAAAAAAGAATGAGGAGACTGCAAGAAGATTGGCTGCAGGGGCGTAGGTACAGGAGATGGAGTTATTAATAAGGCTTTAGAAACTTTCAAGCAAATGCAATTTTCAGAATAATCCAGACTCCACATCCTTTGCTAGCATCTTCCCTGTGTGGGCAAAATGAAAACTTTGAGACAGGTTATGGCCATCAAACAAGGCAAGAAGGATAGGGGTATTTGTCAGATGATGCAGTTGCATGGCCCTAAACATGTATGTAAGGTGCCAAGCCTAGTTTGTGAGTCTTTTGATAGCATGACACAAAGAAATGTGATCTCATGACATGGGCGAATTACAGGGTATGCACAATTGGATTTGTTTTAAAGGTTTTTTTTTTTTTTAAAATAAAATATTTCAAGCTAATGCAATTGCCAGGTATAGAGAGAAAATTTCATACCCTTTACCAGCACCTTTGATGGCTTCGAATTTTCAAGCAAATGCAGATGGTAGGCACTAGCCAGACTTGCCTTCCTTCACAGTAACGGAACAGTCTCCTCCAGCCGAGTCTGTGTTCGGTACCCAAAAAAATGTATTCCCCCCCCCCCCAAAACTCCTCCATCCCCTATATTTATTTTATTTTTATTTTTTTGGTCTATACATTTGTCATCAGAATAACTAAAAATTCCAGCCATCTGCCAGGTTTCACCACTTCCGTTATCTTTATGCCACAACTCAGATGCATGCAATTTTTGGAACATTCACAAGGCACGTGGAAAGTTTGGCCTTTCCATTATTTACCTTTATTTTATTCTCTTAAATGTCTTTTGAATAATTCAGAAATAAGATCATCTAAGATATTTTGTTACTCCTTTTTATTTATTTATTTATTATTTGAATATTATTAAATTTTATATGCATAAACATATTTAATACTATAATTTAAGAATATTAACTATATTAAAAATCTCTAGATGAAATAAAAGGACTTACATTGTTCTTATTAATTCTTTTTTTTTTTAATTTATAAGAAGATACAATCTAAATGAAAGAGATTAAATAAAACAACAATTTATCGCTACTATATAATTTATTTCCTCAAAAGTGAGAGAGTAAAGCTAATAAATGTGATCCATTAAATTAAACGTCAAATAACAAGCTCAACATGACATCACAAGACATAAATAAACAACTCAATCAAAATCCAAGAACGACCGAAACGAAGGGACACTACAGAATAAAAGCCAAAGATACAATCCATAACAAAGTAACATTAACAAATATAACACATACATGATAATCATTGATAAGAAACCATTGGTGAACATAAATGCAATATATACACGATTAACTTAACACATTGAATAACAATTGCCATGACCAATAGCCACACAAGGTTTAACGTTACATTACAGTACAATGTTCAAGAAGTACAATGATACAAAAGTGTTTCCAAAAAAAAATGGAAACCATACACAATATAACATGATACAAATAAATAGATGAATACAAAGTATCATAACCGGCTCCAAGACAAATACAACTCTGGAGTTGCCACAACAGCACCAATCCGCACCTCTCGATCCTCGACTGGGGACCCAATGGGGTGCTTAGCACGTTCCACCCGACCATGTGAGTTCGAAGACCCACCCCCCATGCTAGGAGCTGACAAGAAGGGTCCTCAACCAAGAACATCCAAACATGGAACCACAAGACTCAACATTATACAAAAGTATCATAACACTCAAGAATTACAATGACATAATCAACCACATCCAAGAGTCAACATAATAACTTAAAGTCATAAATCCCATCACATAAATCAAGCATTGACCAGTAAACAAGTAACCAAAAGATGATCATGAAACACTTCCAAATCAAACTGAATTAATAAACATAATACAATTCCAAATTGCAATTAAGCAATACAATAACATCATATCACAGTACTATAAAAATACAAGATCGTAAATCAAATATAAATGAGATCATACAAGACCACAGAGTATACTAAAGATGTATTAAAACAATAATCAATTTAAATCAATTCAAACAACAATCTAAGCCAACTCCCATAACCTACTTCCAGAGGAACACAAAAAGTAAAACACATGGGCAACTAGGGGAGAGTGTCATCGCATAGTCCTACATGGGTTATCCTGGCTCTTCCTCCCAAATGGAGGCGCCGACCCCCATCTATGGCTATCCTGTGCCCTTCCTCCCAACTGGAGGCGTCGGCCCATAGGGTGACTCATGCGGAGCCGTAAACCTCTCGTGAAGACGAGGTCACGACCTTGCCAACCACGGCCTTCTCAGCCTTCCATTAGTCTGCGGAAGCACTAATGAAGACGAGGCAACCATTTTTTAAATCTTATAATGATATTACTACCCAACCCTCCTAAGTTAATTATTAGATTTTCACTTGTTTACTAACTCACTCGTGGGTTATCCTGAGCCCTTCCCCTTAAACGGGGCGCCGACCCCCACGAGGAGCCACTCTCCCTAGAGACCCAACAATATCAAACCAAAACCAAGAAACCAAGAAACCAAGGGTTGTACCATCAAAATAAGAATATTAGATCACAACTGAGAAGCATGCGAGGCATTATCCATCTCGCTATAAATACAATATCCAAGTCTCAACAATTCCCGTACAACCCTTTTAAAATCATGAAACCAAAGCACTTGCCAAATCAAGGGCACATAAAGAGAGAGAACATCAATTATCAATCATCTCAAGCCTCTGGAAGCCAAAAGAATGAAAACCCACAAACAAGGGTAAAATGAAGCAACACGAGTATTTCCAATAATTCCAACACAAGGATAAAATTTCCTCAAATATGCGAGTAAATCAGAAAAGCCATAAAAAGGGAAAGGTTCATCAAGACCCATCCGCAAATCAACAATGGTGTTACCTCAAATAGGAAAACGCACAAGAAAATCAACCTTTAATTCAACGAAATCACTTAATGAAACCAAAAGCCACCAACTAGGCATTCCACAGGAGACCTCAATTTTCTCCTCACAAGAACCCACTTATAATGGTACACAAATCACCTTCATAAAATCAACAACATAGCAATGACAACAATAATTGCAAGGCCACAAGAACTATTTTCAATCCAAATATAATGAAAGAATACATTAAAATAAGATCAACAACCCCATCCAGACTACATAAACAACTTTGATACAAAATAAATCAGAAATCCAAGAAGATCAGCTACCCATAACTCATCAACAAAATACAAGTTCCCAATTACATTGCAACACAAATTAAATGACAAAGGATTCCTTGAATCAAAACTAACCTCCAAAGGCATTCACACCAACATGGAACAATCCTTCAACAACAGAGGTAAAAGCATGCAACCAGGCATCCAAGGCACCAAATTTAAGAACACCTTAAATACTCAACTACTCACAACTCCACAAAAAAACTTACATAGTAAACATCAACCAAAAATTCAATCGAGAACAATATTTATTAACCAATCAATTAACGACCAGAACTAAATAACTTTACAACTTACCCATACTAAAACCATTCATGATAACCATCACAAGTATTCTAAAAGAATTATCCATAAAGAGAACTTACAAATCAACCATTAAATGAACATAAAGGAAATCAATTTCCAAAAGATTAAAATCCCTTTTTTACCAATAAACTATCCAATTCGAGAATATCCTAATCAATCTCTAACCATGCCCATACATTTAAATTTCCCCTTTCATTTATCAACATAATTGAAAACTACTTAATAATTGGGTAGTTAACTCATTATCATTTCATAACTACTTATGTTCAAAACATTATTTCCATTTTCTTTTCATCATACTAACTTAACACTCACTTCCAATGTGAAACCCATTTAAGACCAATTGTTTATACTTTAAAATGATAATAATGACAATACTCTAAGTACTTAAACTACATAATAGAACTTACCACATTAAAATCTTAAATCTATCTAAATAATTCACACACATAACTACCTTTTAAAACCACTACATATTTATAGATTTAAATTCTTTTTGAGGGAATGTAGAAAGAGAATAGATCTTTTCTAGGAATCCAACAAGTCTACCAGACTACAACTTCACAAAATAAGAATAAAAAGATAACTTATTCAATTCTATATTAAATTCTATTTCCACCAAATACACATTTAAAATAAAACGATCAATGCTGGTACATATATATATTTACAGATTGCCCTTATATTATCCTATCAAAGTTCACAATTTAACAAATTGATAGAAGTTCCTTTCTATTTCCATATCTTCACTATAATAAAATTTTATTTTGATCATATTAGAAAAATAACGAAACTAATTATAATTAATTAATAAAATTACCAGTTAAATTAATGATATCTAATTAAATAAATTAATACATATATATAAATATAAATACATATATATAGACATATATATATATACACACACACACACATATATATATATATATTTATATAACATTATATATAGACGTGCCTTAAAAATTATATGAAATTTTTGTTTTAAACTAACAATTAAAATACAATTTTAAATGGAGATTACTTTCCATTCAATGCACGGGGATAACCACCTGGCCGCGGACTGTCACGGCAGTCCGTAGGACTGCCGTGGTAGCTCGTAGGCTGTCGCACCAACACTTCAGCTGGCTGGGTGGTGGGTATGGCCGAGGCCGAACCATCACCCAATCAGCTCTTTTAAATAATTTCAATCAATTTAAAACAGCGAAATTGAACTTTAAATTTTTATTTATTGTTTTATTATTCTATATCTACATTTATATATAAATATATGTGTATACATATATATATACATATATATATCTGATATATATATATATATACATATTTATACATATATTATATATAAAAATAATTCGAAAACAGAGAAATAGCACTCAATTATACAAGTTACTATTTCAACAAAAAAAAATTATATACAGAATAAATTTTGTAAAATTTATCTACAAGTGAGGATTTACACAACCCCAAATTCCCAGTGAGAGATTATTCTTGAGTTATTATATTTTCCAGACCAAGTTATAGTACTGGTTATTTCCAGAATTCCAAACATAGTTTCATTTTAATAATCAATAGTAAGACCCAACAAATAATTTCATTTAAATAAACAACAGTCCCAAGCTCCCAGAAATTTCAATCTAATAATTGATAGTCAAGAACCCAACCAAATTCCATTTTAACAAACAGCAATCCCAATCCCCAAATGAAAATTTCATACACAGCGAAACAATTCCAATCAATTGCTATTTTATTTAATGCTACAGCAAATAAATAAGAGAGGAACCTGGCATCCTGCGGTTGAAGAAGATCTGTAGAAGTTCTATTCCTTTTGCCAATCCAATCCTCCTCCAACGAATGTTTCCGGCAACAGCTACAAGATCCTCCCCTCAACTCCAATCTTATTCCTCAATGAATTCCCACAATAATAAAAGAATGCAATACTATAACAGAAATTTTTACTGCCAAATTTCTCCCCAAAATCTGTTGGAAAAAGAGAATACCACCCCCTTACCAATCCAAAAATAAATAAAATCTCACACAAGAAGCCTCTTCTGTTTCCTCTTCCAGTGAATACCAAAAGTCACTTCTTTTTAAAAATAAAATTCAAATCCATTCGAATCCACAAAAGATTAAGCTGTTTTTTTATTTATTTATTTATTTATCATTTCCACAACCAATTTAAATAAACACATGCATATTAAAATAATTAAAAATAGCCATTTACAAATTTTTCTTCAAAACACAATTAATATTTTCACAAACTACTAAAACATTTATTTATTTATTTATTTATTTTTCATATTCTCCAGTTCTCTTCGACTTCCAAATGCTTTATAGGTGAAGTTTCATTTCTTACTTTAAAACACTTCAGCTTCCTATCTCCTTATCCATTTAAATTTCTTATTATAATAATTATCTTTTCAAGATTATTTTGTTCATAATTATTATTAACTTCAACAATTTAACTCAATTTATCTAATAATATCACTTTTACTTTTAACGAATTAGTTTAATTTGATCATTGGTTCTAAATCATTTGATTTGATTTAATTGATTATTATTTTAATTCCTAATATTTTAAATAACCTTGCAATTTCACTTATGATCCTAATTAATTATTTAAACTCACGACTACTAACATATGATATTTTCACACAATCAAATAACCACGATGTCAATGAAGCACAAATACTCACACAAAAGTTGAACAACCAACCTGTGAGGGATAATTACACACACATTGATTAAGCTAGATACCTTAAATTAAATAGAATTAAATTATTGTATATATATATATATATATGGGAATTTATATTTTAATTGTTGATCAATTATATCATCATAGTCTAACATTACTAGTTAATTTTTTAACAGTATTCTTTAATCAACTTAAATAGTATCATCAATATAAATTTATTAATTATAACTCAATTATATTGAATAGAATAATTATATTATGGTATTAAATTTTATAACCAAATTTTTTTTTTTTTTTTTAATTCAAGGGAGATTAGCGACTTTTGACGAGACTATGAACCAGATACAACGGTCAACAATACCACACCCCAATGAGGTTTTGACCTTGGCCGGCAAAAGAACAACAATGCCACCTATAAACCATCACACCATGCCAATGGTAATTTTATAACCAATTTAATAATCTAGAAATAATGAATAAATATTAATTTATTATTTTATAGAAAATAAAATTATTTTATTTTTAGTTTGTAAATTTAATACATAATGTATATTATTTCGTTTTTAAATCTTATGATTAGTTCTAGTAATTGATCATGTTTATCCTTATAAATATTTTCTAATAATATTTTTAGGTCTATTCACATCTTCATGTTTCTTTTTTTTTTAGTATTATCTTTGGCATGTTTTGGTTCTTATTTTTTATTGTTTATGTAATCCTTTTGTCATTTTATGTCATGTTGATTGTAGAACACAAAGTGTGATCTAAACTATTGATGTTAACAAACATATATGATTTTTTCTAAAGCTCTTACTATCGGTCATTATTATTTTATTTTTAATAATACCAAATTTATTTTGATTAATCCACAATAAAAAATATGAGGTTCATTAAATGTGTAAGTTTAATTTACTAGGTT
>VDFB02043023.1:0-27788 GCA_007258455.2 Sequoia sempervirens
AAATAATATTATTAATATTCAAAGATACTTGTACAACAATAATCTTCACTGCTATTCTCTAAATAATCTAACAACACTTGGATACCCACAAATAAATATGAAACTAATATCTCATGGCTCCAATTTATTGAATTTTATGAAGGGAACACCATTGTGGTAACCCAAAATAAGAGGAAAAAACATATGCTTATCATAATGGGTAGCCAATAAATAAAGTAAACTAATAAGTAATTTCACATGGATCTCACATCGGTGCCTGTCCCATAGTCAATGAAAAATATAACTCCTTAGTGCACCATAGCTCTTTGATGGATTTGCCAACTCCACAATCTGCACATGCAAATCCATGCACACTTAGGTGCCCAACTTTGGATGACATGCAAATGAAAAATTTCAACATGCAACAACATGCAAGTTAAGTTGATACCACTCTCAAAATATACACCAAAATGGAATATTCCTCCATCATGCCTTGTAACCAACATTAAATACATGTGTGCACCTCTATGAATGTAATTGAAATTTATCATAAAATAATAAATATTAAATATTTTAGCCTCTAATTTCCCCTAAGCATCCAACCCATTCCAAGGAACATGGAGGCACATGAAAAATGTCTTAGGATTGCAAAGTTAATGACACCTTATATTAACATTCTCCCACTTGAAACTATATATTTTGTAGCATTGTAAATTGTCACCCTTGATAATTTCACACTAGGTTTTGATCCCTCATTTGTGCTTGAACCTAATCATGCCCCTAATTTCCTAAATTATGCATTTTGAGGCCCATTTTAAATATTTATTAAAAAACTCAATATGGAAACTAAAATATGCCTTTAATATTTTTCCCTTGGATTTTTAGATCTCGAAAAAGTGGTTCTGGACAAGGGAACCCTTTTCCTTCTAATTTGGCCCCAAATTTTAATATTTTGGGTTAGAAATTTATTATTTGAATTTAAAATCCTAAATTTCAACTATCAAGATTTAATTTTATGAAAATTAGATTAATTGCATATAAATACATAGTATTTTCACAATGTCAATTAGAAGAGGAATTTTGGAGCAAATTGAAGATCCTAAGATCAATCAAGGATGGTCAAGAGAAAATTTATTAGCATCATTGCAACATTAGTTTTAGTTAAGCATCATGTCAAGTATTCATCATGTTTTTATCTAAGCTTGTTCATGTTTTGTGATTACTAACACTTGTAGGCCTTCAAATCAAATCGAGACAAATTGCAATCAAGCCTTGAGGAGATGTACATGACTTCAATCCTTCAAGGAAATTAGAATTGAGTGATGAGTTGCATCCAAATGTTGATTCATTACTCTATTTCCATTTAGTATCTATCTTTCAAAAGGATAAGCTCTCTTTCATCAAAATTTCCATTGTGGAGGTAGAAATACCAACATTGGGTTTGACTGAGGCAAGAATCTATATGACACAAATCTTCCCCTCTCTTTGAATGTGCAGGTTATAGATCTAAAGAATATTGGAGAAATATTGAAGAAAATTTGTTCATTGATGCATTCAAACCCTACAACTTGACAAGATACAAAAAATCAATTATCTTAGCAACCAAAAAAGATTCGACAATAATATCTAAAAAGAATAAGACTTAGATTGGGGACTTGAGGACTATGAAAGAAGATTAGAGTTTCAAATCTCTAGACAAGGGCACCCTAGGAACTCTTGTCCAAAAAAATGAAGCTCAAATTCATAGGTCAGGTACCTATGTGTCTTCCCTTTTCTTTTTTGGTCATCAAATTTGTTTGTCAATTTCCAGATTGTCTATTTTCATGATTCTAGAACATTGCATTTTCATAGTTAGCTATTTTTATAATTGCATTTCATCAAAAATACATTTCAAACCCCCAAAAGAATTCAGATCTAGGGTTGATTGAATCACCTTTTAGATTCGAAGTCAATCTCATACCCTTGCTAGTTTGAATTCCAATGTTAGTGAAAGGTAGCTAATCCTACTTGAAACTCTAGAGTTTTACTTTTACTACATCACATTTTGGTGAACTCGATGTATCTTACATTTACAATTTTTCTAATTTTTTAGTGCATAAAATCTTAAAATTAAATTTAAAACCTAGGTTACTTGAAAATTTTGGTGATAATTTGTATTTATTTTCAAAAAACTATCCATTTTCATTAGTTTTTCATCATAAAATTTGAAAAAATTGCAAAAAATTTCAGATCTATTTTTTTTGTGTTTTGGGCTTAGATTTGAATTATTTTTCATTGAGAAAATTAATTGCAAAACTATATGATCATTTATGCATACATATTTTGGTAAAAACATTGGAAAGTGACAAAATGGCATAGTATTTTCATTCTAAAAGATCAAAAGACATTACCTTTTTGTATTTTGTAGAAAAAATAGTCAATTATAGCATTTAATTTCTAGAAATTATCATTTGAATATACTTAATTGCTTCAAAAATATCTAAATTTACATGCATGTATGTGATTCATATAGAAAAATTATGTTGTGGTGCATTTCTAGAAATCTGTCGACCTTTAGACTTGAACCTTTGAGACATAGGACCCTAAGAAACTATAGATCATTACTAAATTTTAAGTGTTATAAAAACACCTGCCAAAATAGGGTGCCCTGGGCACCCTTGTCCAGTCATTTTGGGCTAATTTTTTTTGTGAAAATCCTTGTGTGTGTCCTTTGTCTAGATTTGGCTCCTGTTTTGGAATTTTGTTTTTCAAACCTATCTGATTTTTCTATGCATCACCAATTTTCCCTAATCTAGAGTAATACCCCCTGAAAAAGGATAATAATAAGATGTTTTCTTTTCAAAAGTCTAGTTTTTTATGTATTGAACCATAGATTTTTGGGTAGGATATATAGGCTACTCTTGCACTCTTAGGATGTTTCACCTAAAAGGAGAGAGATAAACCCCACTCAAAAGTCTAGGTGGTTCACTCAAATTAGGAAATTATGTATGATGCTATTAAGGCTAAATGAAATGATCTAATTGCAATTAAATGAACTATTTGACTGATTATGAATGCAAAACCTAAGAATTATGTAATGTTGGAAAACATAATGTGATATGCAAACATGAACTAAAGTATGAGCAAATGCAAAATAGAAAAGAAGAAGGCTAAAACAGAGTGCACCTGGGAGTCTGATGAAGATTTTGGAGTATTTTGAATGTTGGCATAAATCACTAAAAATCACTAGTGGGACTCATTCGCCACTAATGGCGAATTAGTCCTGCTTTTGATGAAAACTTCTAGAAACTGGTTTCTAAGTGTTGGGATCTAGAATTTGACAAAATATAGATTTCCAGCCTTAAGGTGGGACTCATTCGCCACTGATGGAAAATCAATCCACTCCCAAAATTTTGTGAAATAAGGGACCAATCTTGTAGCACTAGATTTGAGGTTATATGCCTATCGGGTTGAGAAAGTCAAATCTACAGAAAACAGACATAATGCCTTCTCCAAGCTTGAACTAGGTTGTAGTTGACTTGAAACACTTTGTTGAATCCTTGTCCAATTTTCAACACCTAATAGCTTGTAAAATATGCATACAAAAGTCTGCAAACACACATGCAAAGGGGAAAAAATGGTTAAAGGTTAGGTTATAGGGATTTGCCTTGGTCAAATCCCACTTTGGTAATCAAACCCTTAATGAAATAATGAAATGGAAGAGAATGATAATAAAATAACATGCAAATTCTATCAACTTACCAAACCCTTGTTGAATAAAATATGAAGATATATCAATGGCTACTCCAAAATACTTGATTAATGCTTAATTGAATGATGCAAAGTGCTTGAATGCTTGAATGCTTGAATGAATGAGTGAATTAGTGAACTTGATGAATAGGGGTTAAAATGGATGTAAAAGCACTTATTTATACATGCTTGTGCCTTAGTAACCCGAAGATACCTCATCGCAGATTGACATAAGGTGATTTTAAATAAAAATTCGAAAGAAAACTTGAAATATTTTGAATTTTGAGCCAAGAGGGACTCATTCGCCACCCATGGTGAATGGGTCCCACCTTGGCCTTGAAAGTGGGTGCCAAGAATTATCTTTCATTTAATGTTGTTTTTCGGGTTTACATTCAAAAACACACTTAATTAAGCCTTATACGGGCATAAAAGGGGTCAAATAAAGCATAAGAGGTGTAAATAGTGAAATTAAGACTAGAAAAGCATGAAATCTTGTTACAAGACTTTACAACACCTCAAAATAGGACATGGTAAGTGATGAAAAGGTGATTTTTAGGTGAATTGTAATAAATAGAGTCTAAAAAAGTGTAAAAATGTTGTACAACACTTCACAACACCTTCACAAGACACCATAATTTGAATTCTAAGGACCTAATGTGAATGTTCAAGCCACATTGCAATATTAAATCAAAGCAAAATGGACCAAGCATCGTGAAGAAAGGCCTAAAGGACCATGACAATGTCAAGGGGCCATTTTTCTATGGCACACGTATGAGAAAATTGTAATTGAAAAAAATAAAATCGTTGACACATTCATTAATATCAATTTACCTAATCTTCATTCAAGTCTCCCAACGTATCTCCTACTTGTGATAATTTTTTGGTGCAAGAGGATGCAATCATTGACAATTATGACAATCATGTTTCTTCTTCTCTCGATATCTCACCTAATTGTGAAGAAAGTATCTTAGTGGATGAGGATCCAATCATTGAGCATCATGAGAATCTTGTTTGTTTCTCTCTTGATACCTCTCCTACTTGGGAAGATATTGTGGCACAAGAGGATGAAATCATTGATACATTTCTTTCCAAAAGATGGTAAGATGGATTGCATAAATGAAGATGCTAAGGTGACATTAGATCCCCCATTGATAGAAGATTGTTAATAGGTAGTTAACTCACCCGAGGTTATGAAGACACAATTGGATATTAGATATCCTTTAATTATTGGACCTCCTAAAACTCCTCTAATTATTGGACCTCCTAAGTCATCTCTTATTATAGGACCTCCTAAACCTCTTGGCCATATACTAAACTTTACAAAACAACTAACTAGTAATCATGTGTCACAACAACCAAGCTATTACATAGTTTCTCACACATATAACACTAGAAATAATAAGCAAGTAAAAAAATACCAACATCTCAACCATATCTTCTATCCCCACCTAATATTCCTCACCGTAGTGGTAAAGAATATGATCTTGTCGAGAAAATTCATAATACTCCAAACAAAATTTCCCTTTGGGACTTGATTTGGAAACATCACCTACATACCATGGGTTGCTCCAAGAGGCTTTATAGAAAATTGATGTCTCAAATTCTATTAAACCGAATGGTGTAACTATCTTGTTTGATTGTATAGAAGTGACAAAGTTGGGTATAACATACCCCCAACATGAATTACCCTCGCTTGAGATCCAAAACAAACATGAAGCCTTAATGATAATGGTGGTCATTAATAAAACTAGAGTTAGGCGTACCCTCATAGATAATGGACTAGGTATTAATGTTTGTATCATTGATATTCTAGATAAAATTGGTATGGATAAGAATCTTATAGAACCTAATGATATTTCAATTCATAGCTTTGATAATGTTAGTAAGAAACCATTAGGGATGATCACACTACCCAGTAAGGTAGGGCCCGTGATTTTTCCTACCCCTTTCCATATCATACCAAGACCTCTTTCATATAATATTCTCATAGGTAGATCATGGATTCATACATGAAGGGAGTCTCATATAATCTTCATAGTGAAATGAAGTATGAATATTATAAAAAAATACATATGGTTAAAGCAGATGAACAAAGCTATAATTTACAAGTCCAAGATGATCATAACACTTCCAAATATTTTAGCACTTTGATCCCAACATAAAAAATAGAACCTATATATATTGATGATAATCTTGATTGTCTTTCATCTATAACAATTTTTTTTGATGATGATTGGGGTTCATTAGATTTTACACCCTCCTTTATGGGAGAGTACAATATCTCACAGTCTAAACCTAAAGAGTCTTGTGTTTTATCTTGATCTACATCAATAGATTCAAAAAAATCATCCCATGATGGTCATGGGGGATATTTAACTTCCATCCCTCATGAGAGGAAGATGCTTACATTTTAAAAAACTTAAAAAGGAATTGCATGCTTGAGAAATAGCCAATTCTTCACATGAGCATGTAGATACTATTTTTTCATTTGAGTTGGAGGATGTTATGGGCTTGGATACAAAATTATTTCTAAAAATGGATATAATGCAAACATGGAAAAAAATGATAAAGATCAAGCGAAGTCTATACCGTACTTTTCTAAATAAGGTCTAGGTTTCCAACCTTCATCCCCATCTTCATCTAATGCTTTATCATCTACTGTATTTATGACATATTATGGTAAGTGAGAAAAATTTTATTCACAAAAGAAAGGAATGTCTTCTAAAACTAAGAAAGAGAATACTCTGTTGAGGCTTCTCAAAGCCTTCTTGATCACTCTTCCTCTAAAAATATGAAAGAAATTTTATAATAAAATCTCATTTTGTGCATATCATCGAGTGCATGGTCATTCTACTAATGAATGTCAATCCTTGAATATTAAAATACAACAAATTAATGAATATGACGCTCTTCCATGTGTTGATACACCTAATCCTTCTAATAAATAATGATCTTTATTCTATGGTGTTGCTCCTCACTATGTGGCATTTGTATCTTTATGTGTTTTCTCATTTCCATTCATGTTGGTACAATCCTAAAATTTTCCAATCACATATTTTTATATGGGTAGAAACCGATAGTATCTTGTGCGGCTATCTTTTTGTGTTCTTTTCAAGGATCCCCTCTTCATCACTTGTTTCCTTAAAATACCAACATAGCAAGTTTGTTGAAATTTTTAGGGGAAATACCCCTAGCCATTTCATAAATTTCTTGTTAGATTTGAGTTATTGACATACCCCTTTAGTTGTGGTATTGTTATAATTCCCCTTGAGTCATGGTTATCAATTTGTCCTCTGTGACAATTAAGCATTGATTTGTCCCTCGTGACGTTAAACTTTGTGCACCCCCTAAGGTTATTTTTGTGTGCTCCCTAAAGCATGGCTTGACTAGTCCTAACATAATGGAGTTTTTTGGTCTATTAGTTTAGATCATTTTTATCATGGCCACCTAACATAACAAAACTTTCTTTTCTGTGTAGCCATGTGTTTCATGAGATACCTAGCATAATGTATCTTTCTAGCCTTGTGAAACCCATCATATTACATGTATCCCTAGCATAACACATCTTGCTAGCTCCACTAGATCTATGTAGCTCATAACTGTTTTTACATCCTTATGATAGCACAATTTTTTTTAGATAACACATTTGATGGATGCCATTTGGTATTTGAGATAAATTTAAGACTGAGGTCTCTTTGCCTTACTGACTCAAATACTTTTAGTACTAACTACATATTTTTTGTTTTGTGATAAATGATGTTATTTGTTTGCATCATGAATTGAGATTGTGTTTGTGTTTTATTTTGTTTTCATTATATTATGCTATGTATCTTCATTGTGTATACTTCATATTTTCCATGTTGTATTTTACTTCACATGTGTGTTCCTTTGTTATTATGTTGGATTACCATGGTATCTTGAATCATGGGGGCTTGTGCACTCTCCATAAATTCATTATCACCCTATCTCTTCAACATCTAGATAATTGGACCCCTCTTGACATGTTTCTACTTTAGTGTGAGTTTGAGCATAATTTCATACTCACTAAAGTGGGGGGCTAAATTTAGCATCGTAAATTGTCACCCTTGACAATTTCACACTAGATTTTTGTTCCCTCCTATGTGCTTGGACCTAATCATGCCCCTAACTTCTTAAATTATGCATTTTGAGGCCCATTTTAAATATTTATTGAAAAAATCAATATGGAAAACTAAAGTATGCATTTAGTATTTTTCCCATGGATTTTTCAGATCCATAAAGAGTGGGTCTCAGGAACTCTTGTTCTCCTAATTTGGCCCCAACTTTTAATATGTTAGGGTTGGCAATTTATTATTTGAATTTCAAATCCTAAATGTCGGCTATCAGGATTTATTTTTCTAGAAATTAGATTAATTGCAAATACATAGTATTTTCAGCATTTCAATTAGAAGAGGAATTTTGGAGCAAATTAAAGATCCTAAGATCAATCAAGTACAATCAAGAGAAGATTTATTAGCATTATTACAATATTATTTTCAGATAAACATCATGTCAAGCATTCATCATATTTTTATGTAATTCCATTCATATTTTGTGATAATTTATTTTGTGAGTACTAGTTCACTTGTAGGTCTTCAAATCAAATCAAGAAAAATTGCAATCAAGCCTTGAGGATATGTGCATGAATCAATTCCTTCAAGAAAATTATATTTGAGTGGTGAGTTGCATATAATTTTTGATTCATTACTCTATTTCCATTTAGCCTCTATCCTTCAAAAGGATAATCTTTCTTTCATCAAATTTTCCATTGTGGAGGTACAAATACCAACATGGGGTTTGATCGAGGAAATCCCCTATATGGAACAACCCTTCCCCTCTCTTTGAATGTGTACATTATATATTTGAAGAAGATTGGACAAAGATTGAAGACAATTTATTCATTGATGCATTCAAATCCTACAACTCCCTCCACAATTAGTATAATGATAAACCAAACAATAATTATAACTCCCTAAAAAATATCTATACACCCTTTTAACAAAATTCTAATTCTCTTTTCCAGGGTTAGACATAAACATGCTCAAAAGTCCCAATGCTTGGGCTATATTTGGCCTAGTACAAAGAATTGCATACATTCAACTACCAACAACACTAGCATAAGGAACCATAGACATATATCCTTGAAATCATCATCATAATTAGGACACATGTCTAAACTAAGCTTAGTACCAACCAAAAATAGAATATTTACTAACCTATGGTCATGGATACTAAACCTTTGCAAAATGGTATTGTCAAACTTACTCTAACTTAACCAAAGCTTTCTATGAATTTGATCCTTATTGATCTCCATCCAAAGGATATATTTAGCAACCCCCAAGTCCTTCATATCAAATGTGCTAGAAAGTTGAATCTTATGCTCCCTAATCATCACCTTGTTGTTACCGATAAAAAACATGTCATCAACATATAAGACTAATCAATTTTTGATCATCAATAATATTAATATAAATAGAATGATCCTTTTTGTTCCTAAAAAAATCCAAATTTAATGCAAAGGCATCAAAATTATAATACCACATCCATAGTGACTATTTTAAACCATATAATGATTGTTTTAACTTGCAAACCAAGTGTTATTTTCCTTTAACAAAAATATAATCAAGATATCATATATAAATTTCCTCCTCAAGATCCCCATGGAAGAAAGTAGTTTTAACATCCATTTTCTCTATTTTAAAACTACAAGCGACATCATAGATAATAGAAATCTAATAGAATTTAACTTAGAAATAGGAGAGAAAATTTTACTGAAATCAACTCCCTCTCTTTGGGAGTACCCCTTGGCTACCAGTTGGGCCTTGTATATCGCTAACTAACCATTTGCATGAGATTTATTTTTAAATACCTACTTGTAACCAATGGGATTTCTTCTTTTGGGAAAACTAACAAGATCATGGGTACAAAAATTATCTAGTGCCATCATATCCTCTTGTATGACCTACATCTAAGGCTCACTTTTCACTGAAGAGAGATCCTCCCTGAAAGATCTATATTCATCATCAATACTTATAAAATACACAACATAAATTTTGTTGACTATACTTGTCAACTGGATTTCGTTGTCTTGTGGACCTTCTCAAGATAGGAGTAATGGGCTCTGCTTGTTCAAGTCTATATTCTCATCCTGCACATCATCTAAGCTCTTTGAACCCTCTTCTTCTTCTTCTTATTCATTTGATCCATCTGACTGTTCTTCCACATAGGAATCTTCTCACTTTTCTATATTTGTCTCAAAGTGCATTATTTTATTATTTATTTGTCCTTTGGTTGTTCTTCACTTGAGTAAGCTCTAAAATCCCTAAAACTCACATCTCTAGAGAAAACCATTTTTTCGTGTTAAAAGATTCCAAAGCTTATAAATTTTACATTCTCATCATAACCTATGAAGATGAATTTATGATTTTTTGGATATAGTTTAGATTGATTTTTTTGAATAACATGAACAAAAGAATCACAACAAAAAATAATTAAATGTGAAACAAAAGGATTTCTACCTATCCATATTTCATAAGGAGTTCTATCAATAAGAGTTGAATAAGATATATTAATCAAATAATAAGGAGTAATTACAAATTCTATCCAAAAGTATCTATCAATCTTAGCACCACTCAACATGCTCCTAGCTCTTTCCATTAATGTTCAGTTCATTCTTTGTGCTACCCCATTTTTTTGAGTATAAGGAGTATTGTTATATTGAACAATACCTTCATTCTTATAGAACTCATTAAATTCCATAGAAGAATACTCACCCCCATTGTCATATCTCAACACCCTTATCTTATAATCTATTTGCTTCTCAACTAAGGCTTAAAATTCTTTAAAGTTAGTGAAAATACTAGATTCTACATGCATAAAATAAATCCAAATGTGTCTTGAGATGTAATTAATGAAAGTAACACAATATCAAGATTTTCCAAAAGAGTCAACATCCATTGGTCCAAACATGTCTGAATGTTCATGATATTTAATAATCTCTTATATTTATTAGTCCCATTATGAAATGATGATCTATTCTATTTAACAAATACACAAGCTCAGTAAAATGATTTTTACCAACAAAATAATTAGATATACTATCAATTTTTTATTTATTTAGAATGGTCCTACATCCTTTTTCACCTATGTGATCCAATCTATGGTGCCACAACATACATGCATTTACAGTGCTAGTCACATTGGTAGAGATAAAACAAGTGGAGGCATTAAGCCTATTTACAAAGTCGCTATTTGAGATCCATTAATAATCACCAAACTCCCTCTTACCAACCTACAACTAGACTTGTCAAATGTCACATGCATTCCAAAATAATTAAACTTGGATAGTGAAATTAAATTTCTCACAAGTTTTGAAATATGGCGCACGTGGGTGTGAGGGTTTTGTAGGTCCATGACATGTAACGACCATGGCTTGCATGCATTAGTTTATGCTTGCATTCATGCCATTCAGGGTTGTTCTACTACATGGAGGAGTTTTCTTGGCCAGGGTGGGATTTTCTTGTGTGTAGGGGGGCTTTGTCACTGTTCTCTTCAATCTTTTACTCTAGCTTAAGTGTTTGGGGCTTTTTGTTTGGTGCTTCATTGCTTTTGTGGCGTGAGCCCTTGGTTGGCTCTTGGTGTCGATTTGTCTATTGTGTGGGGTTTTTTGTGTGGGGTGAGGAGGTTGGTGTGGTGTTTGGCTGTGTGGGGTGGGGCTCTTGTTGGCTAGGGAGGGTGTTCGGTGTGGTGAAATGGCTGGGGTTTCCTAGAGCTTGGTGATTGCAGGGGCAAAGCCATCTCCAGGTATTTCTGCGGATGTGCATGCACCAAAGATGAATACCTCATTTGTGGGTGAGAGCTCTAAGCTCAAGAAAGTGAATGGTTATTTGCTACAGAGTCAAGCTCATCTAGTTCTGGTTATCTCTCTAGAATTGGTGCATGAGGACTTCTCTTATTGGAATCAACATGTTTCGATTTGTATGTTTTTGGGTATTCTTGTCCCCTCTCAGCTTTGGAGTCCTGGATGCTTCAAACTTGGTAGTTTGAGTGTGATTTTAATATTTTGGTGGTGGGGAATGGCTATTTCTAGTTGATTTTTCTTTCATTTTGGATTGTAATCATGTTTTTGAGGGAGGGCCATATTTTTACAGTCAAGTGGGATTGTTCATGAAACCCTGGCATGGGGGATTCAATGCTGCCAAAGATCTGCCTTCCCGGGTTCCTATGTGGGTCTACTTGCCATGGCTACCTTTGGAGTTTTTGAGAGAGGATATTTTGCACTTGATTGCTGCTTTGTTGGGGAAGCCGGTTGCCATTGCTCAAACTACTTTGGTTAAAAATATATTTTCTTTTGCTTGCATCTGTGTTGAAATTGACTTAAATAATCCTTTACTAGATTCTTTGGAAATTTGTATTGGCTTTGCCGTGTGGATTCAACAGATAGATTATGAGTTCCTCCTTTTTTGATTTAATTTTTGTCATGAGTACGGACACCTTTAGCGCCATTTTCCTCGGGCATCCAGATCAATTGGGGCTTCTTCTCCTCCTTCATTAGGGCCTTTGGTGGAGAAGGGAGATAAAAGGAAGGTGCCTGTGGCTGAGGGGGGGCTGATAAGGATGGTTTTATTTTTGTTAAGTTGAAAGCTAAGGGGAGGGGTCAGAAATGGGCCTATAAGGATAGATAAAGTGATCAAGGATTCAATCATTTTGAGGTCTTGGATAATCAGGCCTTGGAGGAGGAGATTCTTATTGATATTTCATCTGGGGCTACTAGTTTGGATATAGGGCTGGAGCAAGCAATTTTTACTAAGGACACTTCTCTGCCTTTGGAGAAAGGGGGGTCTAGGCCTCCGAATGCTTTTGCTGGCTTACAGGATGATATTATTTTAGCAGATTTAGCTATTGAGGCTTTGTCTTTAGGTAAAGGTCAGGAGTTGGCTTCTTTTTTGGGGGTGCTGCAACACCCTCTCAAGAAGTGGCATTTTTAAAACTCCTCTAAAGTCGGTTGTAAGAAGGATGTGGACAAGATTAACACTACTGGGCATTTGCTGGTGGAATCTGGGTCTGTTAAGACCATTGATTCCCACTTCGCTCAACCTTCCTCATTATTATTCTTTCATGGAATGCAAGGGTGTTGAATAGCACCTCCCGTCAAAAAGCTATTCAGGATTTGATTGGGGTTCATTCTCCAAATATCTTTTTTGTTTAGGAGACCAAGCTTCAGGTGGACTTCATGCTTCATTATGCTCCTCGTATTTGGTTTTCTGGTCAGTGTCAGTGTATTGGTTCTAGGGGAAGTTGTGGAGGTTTGGCTCTCTTCTGGGATCCTCGTAATGTTGTTCCTTGCTGGTGGATTTCTAGCCATTCCTCTAATTCGGTGGTGGCTTTGGTTTTGGACTCTGGTGAAACTATTTTGGTTAGTAATGTTTATGCTCTGATTGACATCCATGGTAAAAGTCAGCTTTAGGCCCATATCAGATACATTAGGTCTTGTGCTCCTTATTTTCCTTGGATCTTAGCTGGTGATTTCAATTCTGTCTTGTGTTTGGAGGAGAAAAGAGGGGGGCTGCTGAGACTGGGTCCTACTTTAGATTTGTTTCGGGCTAATGTGGATTCTCTTGCTTTTTTTGATGTTAAACCCTCTAATGGAATTTTTATGTGGAATAATTGGCGGAGTGGGCCAGAAGTGATTTTTGAGTGGCTGAATAGGTTTCTTGTTTCTAGTTTTTGGGTTGGGGGAAGTTTGGTCACTTGCTCTAAGATTATAGATTGGCGTGACTCTGATATTGGCCAATTAAGTTTTTGGCTTCTTCTTTTCCTAATCCCAAGAATCCTCCTTTCAAATTTTAGCTTATGTGGCTTTGAGATTCTTCCTTGTATAATCTTGTTGCTCAGTGGTGGCAGGATGGAGCCCCTGCGTATGGTAATACTATGTTTTCTTTTGTTAAGAAGCTACAATGTGTTAAGTATCATCTTAAGCGATGGAATAGGCCGTGTTTTGGAAATTTTTGAGCCAAGAAAAGGGAAGCATAGGAGCGACTTGCTGTTATTACTCGCCATATTAGGGATTTGATATTTTCAAAGGCTCTTGGGCATGCTGAGTCCCAGGCCCTAAAATTAGTGGAGTGGGAGCTTCGTGAAGAGATATTCTAGAAACAAAAGGCTAGGATTGATTGGATTCAAGAGGGGGACATGAATACTTCTTTCTTTCATCATTCTGTGTAGGCTCGTCATAATAAGTGTTATATCTCTTCTCTTGTTAATTATGAAGGCTTAGCTATATCTTCGCAACAGGCTTTATCTAGAGAAGCTCACTAGTTTTTCTTTGCTCTGTTTACTAAGGATTCACTTCCTGCTGATGCTGAGGAGAATATGGCTCTTGCTTGTATTCCTTCTTTTATCTCTAATGTGATGAATGCTTCTCTTATAAGTCTGATTACTTTGTCTGAAGTGGAGGGGGTTGTGTTTGGGATAAATAAGGGGAAGGCTCCTAGCCCTGATGGGTTACCAGTTGAATTTTTCTAGGAGTTTTGGGACATTGTGAAGCTGGATTTGTTGGAGGTTGTTCATGAGTCTCTTCATAATAAGCGGATGCTTCATGCCCTGAATGCTACTTTTTTTGTTCTCATTCCTAAGAAGGAGGGTGCTGATAGGATTGAATTCTTTAAACCTATTGCGCTCTATAATGTAAGATCATTACGAAGTTGATTGCAGAGTAGCTTGAATATTGTTTTCCTATTGTCATTTCAGAGTAGCAAGGAGGCTTTGTGACGAGTCTTCAAATTTTGGATGGGGTGGTGATTGCCTTTGAGGTCATTCATTCCATGGTAACTTCTAAGGAGAGGTCTATATTCATCAAGCTGGATATGGCTAAAGCGTATGGCAAAGTTAAATAGAGTTTTCTTCAGAAGATTTTGTTGGCCTTTGGGTTTTCTTCTGATTGGGTGAGTTGGACTGAGTTGTGTGAATTCTTCCTCATTTTTGGTTATTATGAATGGGGAACCTTCAGAGCTGTTTGGGGCAACTAGGGGCCTTCATTAGGGGGATCCACTCTCTCCCTACCTGTTTATTATTATGGCAGAGGGGCTGGGTCAATTTCTTAAATTCTGGGTCTCTCAAGGATTGATTCATGGTTAGCAGTGGGGGTTGGGTTTTGCAACACTATCTCATCTCCAGTTTGTGGATGAAACCTCTCTTATGGGGTTGGATCATATTCGGGAAGCTGAATCCCTTAGGGAAGCTTTGGATATCTACCTTGCTGCCTCAGGTCAAAAAGTCAATGAGCAGAAGTCTTCTATTTTCTTTTCTAATACTCCTCAGACTATCCAGTGGAGGATTGCAACTATTATGCGGTTTCAAATTGGGTCTCTACTGCTTTGTCTATTTGGGGATTCGTCTTGTTGTTGGTCGTTAGCCTTGGTACTCCTGACAAATGCTGCTTGATAAGTTGAGGAAGAAGGTTACTCATTGGACTCATCAATGGTTGTCTACAACTGCTAGAGTTACTCTCCTTAAGTCTCTTATCCAGGCCCTTCCCATCTACAGGTTATTTTTCCAATCAACCCCTATGTATTTCCTTAAGGAATTTGATACTCTCTCTCATCAATTTCTTTGGAGTGGTAACTTGATGCCTTCTAAGTGGAGTCTTATTAAATGAGAATCTGTATGTTGACCGAAGTAGGAGGGTGGTCTCAGTTTACGCTCTACTATTTTGAACGAGCAAAGTTCTTGCTGCTAAGCTTTACTGGCATTGGTGTACCAATCAACACCAGCTATGGGCTCGTATTCTCAACTATAAGTATCTTAGAGGTGTTGCTTCTTGTGAGGTTCCTCATTATCCTCTAGAGGGGAGTGGTTCTATGATTTGGCACACTTTGAAAGTGGGGGCTTAGTTGATTAAGCGTGTGCTTTTATGGATCTATCACTCGGGGTCACAAGCTCTCTTTTGGTTGGATTCTTGGGATGGTCACCCACCTATTCTTTCTACTTTTCCTCATCTTCAACCCCTTTGTAATTTTTTAACTATAGCTGGCTGGGATACCATTGAGCATTACAAGATTGCTAAGCATTGTGGCTCTACTATTACCTTTCACTAGAAGCACCCTTCTGAGTGCCCACCTGGGGGGTCTGAGGGGGTTAGGCATGAGCTTGCTCAACTTTTGGCTTTCCACGCTTGTAATTCTTTGAGGGGACTGGATATTTTGGCTTGGGATGGTTCTGATATTTTTGGGAAGTACTCTGTGTCTACTAGTTATAAGCAGTTGGGTAGGCAGTTGTTTGGGGATATTGAGGTCCCTTGGTGGAAGCAAGTTTGGCACAAGTTGTCATGGCCCAAATGCAATTTCTTCATGTGGTTAGTGGCTCAAAATCGGTGTCTTACTTGGGACAATTTATGCAAGCGTGGATTCCACGACCCCTCAATTTGTGTGTTGTGTCATGCTGTGGAGGAGAGTGTCTCTCATCTCTTCTTCCAATGTTCTTATGCTTGAGAGATTTGGCATTTTTGGTCGAGGGTGTGGAATATGCCCTATGGGCGTGTTTCCTCATTGGATGAGTTTGTGGATCGGTGGGGTAGGGCTTCTGTTTCTACCTCCTTTCTTCAAGCTGCTTGGGCTATTTGCCCATCCTTCATTATTTGGAATATTTGGTTGGAGAGGAATTGTCAGATTTTTTAGGATGTGCTGTTGGTGGCCCCTCGTTTGTGGTGGAATATTTTTCATTCTTTGGGAGAAATGGTTGTGGCTAAGTGTGATTTGATAGATTCAGTGGCTTCTTGTGATATTGGTTGTTTTAATCATCTTCATCTCCCTCCTCCACAATGGCAGCTCATGCACAACAGATGTAGAAATCCTACCCCGAAGGTGAATAGGGAGGGAATATGGTCCCCTCCTCCTTAGGGAGTTCTTAAAATTAACATAGATGGCTCTTCTTGTGGAAACCTTGGTCATGCTGGCATTGGTGGTGTTGGTCAGGATAGCTCTGGAGATGTGCAGTTTATCTTCTCTATTTATAAGGGTCTTCATACTAATAATATAATGGAGGCTCAGGAAATTTTATTGGCTGTGGAGCGTGGAAGTCAGTTGGGCTGGCGCAGGATCATATGTGAATCTAATTCCTAGGTTGTGGTGAACTTGTTGAATAGGATGTTAGTTGGCATCTGGCTTTGGTTGTTGATCAGATTCTCCACCTTTGCACTTATTTGGAGTTTGTTACTTTCACTCATATTCCTAGAGAGTGGAATTGTGTTGTTGACTATTTGGCTAAATGGGCTTCTGATCATATTCAGGATTGGAACTTGGTGGATTGGGGTCAATTTCCCCTTGATTTTTCTCAACAGTTGGACGATTTGGTGGAGCTTGATAAGGCTATTTAATTGCCTTGCTTTGGATTTTTTTTTTGTTTTAATAAATTTTTACCCCTCTTTTATGTAAAAAAAATATTTCTCACAAGTTTAGAATATATAAAACATCACCTATGGTTTTAACCCTTCCATCTTTGGAACATAATTTTACCTTTCCCTTACCAACAATCTAAACTTTATGCTATTATCATAAGGGAAAACATATCCTCCATCATAAAATGAATAAGTAAAAAGATACTCTTTGTGAGGATTCATATGATAGGAGCAACCTAAATCAATACGACAATAATCATTATTAGTTTAGTCTTAGTTGAAATAAACAAAGCATCCTAATTACAATGATTTGAGGAATTTTCCATGGATAATTTTATACTCTTTTTCTTATTTCTACATTCTTTCTTTTTCCACAATTCGAACACTTTTATCTTCTCTTCCTAAGGGTCTTAGAACATACTTTTGAATTATCCTTGGTTTTATCACCTTTAGCTCCGTTTTCTTTGAATCTTCCTCACATGCAAAGAATCTTGGGAGCCCACATTCATGGAATTTATGCTCATTTCTTTTGAAATAAGTGTAGAAATGAGATTATCCATCTCTGGCTCTACACCACCATCACTTATGGCAACAATTAAATTTTCACAAAATTGAAGTAAAGAATAAATCTAAGCAAGGTGCATTTATCTTCCTCTTCTAGCCTAACATCTACATAGGGAAGATGGAATAAAATCATATCAAATGAATTTAAATATTCTACAATAAAATCACCATCCTTCATTTTCAAAGAATACAACGTATTTTGAGATACAACTTACTATTTAAACTTTTAGTATGATAAATATCACCTATCCTCTTCCACAACTTGTATGTGGTAGCTTCCTAAAAAAAGTCAAGAGGATAGAATTTGCAAGACACAACCAAATGGTTCCTCATGCCTTCTTGTAAAGCTTTAACCAATATTCTTCAAATATTCTAGATGACTTTTTTTCATTAGAAACTATCAACCACTAATCTCTTTCTTCTAGGAGATCATCCATCTTCAACATCCACATCTCGTATCCAAATCCATTGAATTTATCAATGTCTAAATGAGAGGTAGAAGTCCTGGTATTCAATCTTCTTCACAAATTAGAGAAACCCACAATAGAAAAGCTCCCACTACAACCAAAAAAATCTTCAATACTTAAGAGAAAGGTGTCCCCCTCTCAACTAAACCATTAGCTCTGATACCAAATCTTGAGAAACAAGGTGAAACTAAAATACTGAGAACTTAAGATCGTGTTTATAAATTCAAAACAAAGATTACCCAATATGATTTACTTGTGATTGCAAATTCAATAATAATGTAAAAAAAAACCACATATGGCACCAAATTTATGTGGAGAAACCTTTTTGAAAAAAATTCCAGATGAGAAAGAGGGCAAGCATATTATTAATCTTCGAAGTAACTTGTACACCAATACTCTTCACTGCAATTCATCTAAACAATCCGACAACACCTAATTACTTGGAACTCAATATGAAACTACTATCTCATGGCTCCAATTTATAAAACTTTGTGAGAGGGAAAACCACTGTGGTAACTCAAAATAAGAGGAAAAACCACCTACAACAACCCACACTTAGCATAATGGGAAGCCAATAAACATAGTAAAATAATAATTATATTCACATGTCTCTCACATGGGCATCTATGCCATAGCCAATCAAGACTATAATTCCTCGGTGCACCATAACTCTTTGACATCTCCACAAATGACACATGCAAATATGCACACTTGGGCACCCAAGTTTGGATGACACACACATGAAAAATACCAACATGCATGTTAGGTTGACCCCACTCTTAAAATGGATGCCAAAATAGAATATTCCTCCATAATGCCTTATATTTAACACCGTACATGTGTCCACCTCTATGACTACAATTATATTTTTTTTATAAAATAATAAATAATAAATGTTTCAGCCTCTCATATCCCCTAGGTGTCTAACCCATTCCAAGGAACATGGAGACACATGTAAAATGTCTCAGAATTGCAAGTTTAATGGTACCTTAAATCCTAACATAATGTAGTACACCACAAGTTCTTTTTCATTTTGATCATTTTGTGCTAAGAGTCCTCCAATAGTCGAATGTGTAGTTGATACATATAAACAATCTACAAAATGTGACCAAGAAATTCTTTACTTTGATGAAACATTACACTAAAAAGTATAATCGTGTAGGAATATTAAGATATTAAAACATAAACATTCATTACAATAAGTGTCACATAAATTCTCATCAAATATAACTCAATAACTAATTTTATCATGTGTTATATTATGAACTTTCAACATTTGATCATAAGCTACATAATTCACTTTTATAATTGCTTTTATAATTACAATACAATCAAAAGTACAAGTCCTTTAGAGTCTTTACAATCTTTGCCAATATCCATTGTTGATTAAGGCTTGAACTTGCCATTAGAGGAAATCCCTTTCCTCCCTATCCATTATTCAAGACATTAGAGTATCAATCCATGATCCAAGAGTGCGAGTGCATCTCAACACCGATGATAATTCATCTTCTATTTATTCATATTAGTACATAATCAATATCATAAGACATATACCATATAACAAAGAGTTAACAATACTCATTTACATTGAAATTAAAAACCAAAAATCATTTCATTATAAACAAGTATTGACAAAACTTTAACAAATATTATTTATACACTAAATATAGAGATTAATAAATTAAGGAAGACAATACATGATACCAGCTAAAAAATATATGTAGATATAAGGAATACAAAAATACACAATGTAAACTAAATAATCAGTGAATTCAAAATAAAGACACATAATCTAATAGTATAGATATAACAATCACAAATTGACACTCACTGTCCCATACCACATCATATAGATATAATAATCACAAATTAACACTCACTGTTCTATACCACATCAAGACACACAACTCCCAAATGGTAGTGTAATGTCATACAAATGCTAAAGTAAGAAGAGTTTGACGAATGGTAAACATAAGAACATTTCTATCAAATCTCATGATGAAAAGTACCAAATTGATCATACTGTTGATTCTTTCTCTTATTTGGATGTTGCTCCACACGGCTTAAACGAGCAAAAGACCTGGATCGCCGTAAGTATGAGCATAATGGTTGCCCCCAAGCCTCCAACCACCAGCCATGGTTTTGAACCGTAAGCTTTCCAGAATTAATGCCAAAGGCTTCTATAAACAATAGAGCGTTGTGTCTTATAGCAGCTGCTCAGTTTTTTCCTTGTTTCTTCGATGGATTGGCACGCTGGGTGGGAAATTGTGAGGTTGGAGACGCTCAATAGTCGGGTGACTCGTTTGCTGTGCCAAAGATTACCAATAATGACGCCCTCCTCTCTCATCACATCTACTGCCTTGTCTTCTTGGCACAGCTCATGCATGAATTTAGCATATGCAGTCATTGTTTTGTGCTTGTAGTCCGGTGAACAGATCTCCAGGGCAATTAAATTTCTTATATATATTTCTGAGTCCACATCTAATTTTAGCCGCACCAAAGTGAGAGTTTTTCCCTCAAATCTAATGCCGTTCACGTTTTTACCATCGGCCTGGAGTTTCACTCCTCCATTCCTTAACTGAACCGCAGATGGAATCTTTAGCCGCCACTCATTCAATTGTCTGGAAGCTTTGACATTCTCAGAACTTCCTCCAAGTGCAAGACAAGAGTAGTGATATATATCCAGGATATGGCTCCGTTTGGGCGATTCGCCCTCTGCACAAAACTCGAAAGGCCGATAGTAGAATTTATCGAACATAGTCCTCAGCAACTTGTCAAGTTTAGCTTTGGCACTATCTGGGGAATCCGGCATCTCCATAGCAAGAACATCTTCCAAGTTAAAGAGCGGTACTTGATTGTCTAACTTGATTAAATCCTTCTTGATCTCGGACGTAACCACAGGATTGTCGGATTCTCGTCCGAAAATAGGATGAAGCTTTGGCAGAAACGAGATATCATCTTTAAAGGACTCATCATCTTGTAATCTACAGATGTGATTTCTGAAAAACTCAAGGATGAAACAACCATCCCGCGCCACCATCCAAAGCAGAACCTCGCCCTTGAATGCTGTTCGCTTATCATAGCAGCGCCCTATGTCCTCTTCCCTACATCTAATTTTATCAATCACTTTCTCAAAGTTAAATTCAAAATTACTAGTTCCGCTCTGAATTCTTACAATCTCTCTACCTGCTGCCTCGGTTTTGAATCTTTCCATTCCATTGAGCTGGTCTTTTGGGAAATGGTACGGGCCGATGGAAACAATTTGAGGCACATACGCATCTTTACATTCCTTCAACAAGGCTGTTGATGCACTGAAAATGCAAGGCGACTTGTCATAGCGTTTCCAGTCAAGATTGACATCCTGTTTCACTTCTTCTATCCACTGCTTTCCATCAAACTTCGACATGCTTAACAGGCCGAACTGAAGACAATCCAATTCTACTCAGAAATATAACCACATGACGAGATTAAATTTCCCTCGAACTGTTCGATAGTTTTCAATTTGTTTGAAATGTACAAAGAATAAGATCGTGGAGGGAGAATAAAATTAAATGTTTGAGTGGAGGGAGAATAAGTTAGTAGGGGAGAATATAATTAAATGTTCCAATTGTAGATGTCAGTTATTGGATGGAGAATAAACACAATTATTAAAAACATGAAGTGATTTCATAAGCATATTAGAGTTTAGTATTATATTTTAAGATGTGAGGGAGAATAAATTAATTAAAGGAGAATAAACACAATTATTAAAAACATGAAGTGATTTCATAAACATATTAGAGTTTAATATTATATTTTAAGATGTGAGGAAGAATAAATTAATGAAAGGAGAATAAATTAATATAAAGAGAATGAGAATAACAATTTCCGTTTGGTGGGTGGAAGACCTTTTAAATTAGTAGAATAAATTGGATAAAAGATCAAATACTTAATTATAAAAATCTTATTAAAAATTCAGATTCATTATATATTATCATTTATTTAAAAGAATGTGAAACAAATTTATCAATAGTTAATATAATATTAAATGTAGTAGATTTCTTTAATTTTTTTTTTTTAAATTGATTACTTTCAATCATATAAACAAAATAATTATATAAACATTGTTTATTTATAGCACTATTACTATTATAATTGATTATAAACACCAAATTAATTTCTATCAATAACCATACAACAAATTACATTTCAAAATACACATGACAAGTTACATTTACAAATACATATAAAAAATTACATTAAAAAATAAATTAATATTTTGTAAACAAAATTTATTTTTATACAATACTTGTCAATTATTAAATATGCTAAAATTTTAGTAGCTATTGTAAAAATTATGAAAGGATATATTAAAAATAAAGGAAAAAAGAAAAAATAAGCTTTCTTACAAAAGGAAATGAAATCTAGAGTTATTATAAGGGGTATACATAAATTATTCTTCACTTGTTCTTTTTATGGCTAAGGCCTACAACACTAAATATAAGTTTCAAGGAAATATTATCACAAAAAAATTAATTGGCTGATTAAAAAGGAATTGATGTTTTTTATAATTAAGATTATCATATATATATATCTTAAATATAATCTATATAAAACACGTCAAGAGATAATGTATATTTTTTAGTTAATTATGTTATTAATTTTATGTGGAATAGTGAAAAATGAGGGAAAAAAAAAATGCTAGTAGTATTGGTAATTGAATATGTAGGACTTTATAACTATAAGATTATGAAAATGTTATTTAATCAATTATGTTATATATTTATTTACTTAATTTTATTATATTATATAATAATTTTTTAATTATAATATATTAATAATATTAATATATCATAATATATTAGATTATGATATTTTCAAACTTGAATATAATGTAAAAAAATATTATAACAATATATTTGTATATCATATACTATATTCTAATTATATATTATTATTAATAAATTGTAAATAATATTTTAATATAATATAATTTATAATATAATATATATTATATAATTAAATTTTTACCCTAATTGAACCTTGATTGCACCCTAAACCTATTGAACTATAACCCTAACTTTGAATCTTAATTAATATTTAATTAGGATTATGATTAATTAGTGCTAGGGCTCAATCAAGGTTGAGAATTAACTATGGTTAGGATTCAATTTGAGTTTTGGTTTAATATAAATTGAATCCTAACTCTAATTGAAGCCCAAAATTAACTGAATCTTAATTGAACTGTAATAGAACCCTAATTGAACCCTAATTTAACCTTAATTAAACCCTAAACATAATTGAATCTTAATTGAAATGTAACCCAAAGCTAACTAATTTTAACACTATTTGAACCTTAATTATAATTGAATCATAATTGAGATCGTAACCATAAAATAGCTTCGAATGGACCTAACCCTAATTGTAATCTTAATTTACTGTAATTGAACCATAAGTACCCTAAATGAATCCTAATTGAACCCTTATTGAATCTAGTGAACCATAATGATAATTGAACTCTAACTATAAATGTAACCCTACATAAACCATAATTGACCACTAAGCCTCACCTAACTATAACCTATTTTTTAAAAGTAATTAAAGCCTAAACCTAATCATAGCCCTAATTGAACCTAAATGAAACCTAACCCTAATTAGACCCTACTCAAACTATAATTTATCCTAATTGGTATTAATTGAACCATAACCCTAAACAAGCCTAAACTTGACATTAATTATAACCATAATTAAAAACTAATTGAACCATAATTGAACCCTAACCCTAATTAAAATATAGTTGATTTATAATTGAAACCAAACATAATTGTAAATGAATCATATATGAACTATAGTTGTACTTAATTGAACTATAATCAAAACCTAATGAACCCTAAGACTAATTTAACACTTACCCAAACCCTAACTATTACCTAATTCAAACCTAACCTAAATTGGAATCTAAATGAAGTCTTACCCTAATTGAAGATAATTGAACACTATATGAACCCTATTTGAACATTATTTGAACTATAGTTAAATCCTAATTGTAGATGGAGGAAAATGGGTCGAAATCTTATTGGATTAAGATTAAGATTTCCAACATCCTCAATGAAGTTACCTACAAGAAACAAAACCCACACATGCAAAAAAAAATAAAAAATTTAAACACACATGCATGCTAATAGGGATTTACTCCATTGTCTTCCTACAATCAAAATCTTGTGTTGAGAAATAGGTGCTCTTAGAAGCACACACAAGAGGTTATGATTGAATGATGTGAGAGATATTCAAATGTAATCAAAATGAGAGAGATTAAGAAATACAAATATCCTATGAGAAAATAGGTATAAAAAAGAGAACAAAACAATGAGTGTTAAAAGTGGATGCAAAGATAGAAAAAATTCAAAGATCATGGATGGATCAAAGATGAGAGGAGGCTATGTTTAAATAGGCATGCTTGGTGTGAACCCAAATTACAAAATGAATGTGGGATAAAAGATTGACTTGGAGTAGTATATCCCACATGCATGAGATGAGTGGAATAGAAGAAGTGCAATAAGATAAATAGGTGATAACACGGGTGTGAAAGAGGTTAGAAGAGGGATGCAATGGAGAATATTAAAATGGTTATATAATATTATTGAATGGATTAAATATATAAAAATTATGGTATAAAGAAGGAAATTGATATTATGACATAATGAAGAATAATAATATAATAATATTCAAATGCACTTAATGATTGGAAAAAAATGAATAAGAGGATGATTTTAATGAAAATTTATGTGTTTACATTTTTACCCTCTTTGAGACAATGCAGCCTGTAGCATTGTTTCAAAGAAAAATTGATCAATTGATACATGCCCCAGAGGTATCCTGATAAGGATAATGATGAATATGATATGCCCCCTCGAGAGATTAATCAAACGAATTGTAAGAATATTGATCTCTCGATAGATTATGAGAAAATGATTAGATGATTGATATTACACAAGTGATTAAGCGGTGATGTACATTTGATGAAAATGCATAGTTGATGGGCATAACTAAACAATTAATATAAATGATTAGTATAGCTATATTTATGAGTTGATTAAGATGATTGAGATTGTTGCTAGTGCAAGACAAGTTGATACAATGATTGATTGATTGATGAGGGAGCTATGAGATCTCAAGAAGCAAGTTTATTGATTTGAGATTTGATTCAAGAGACATACATTGGTTGGAAAAACCAATTGATTGATTTCTTTGCAATAAGGAAGATGAACAAAATGATGAAGAGAAAATGAGGGAAAAAGATAATAAAAGAAATAATTGATGAAAGGGAGAATACAAGTTGATGAGAATTCACGCGCTTTTTAAGCGATTATATCATCATTGAGCTTATTATTTCATAAATTAGTATAAGCATCTAGATAACATGAACATCTAGATGACCTGAATAGTGTTTACATTTTTATTTAGCAGTGAGGTATAAGCATCTAGTATAAGGACCTTAGATGACTTGAATACTTATTACATGGAAGACACTATTAGACAAGGAATGCTCTCATCCACACTAGACTCATAGGTCCTTGATGGTTTTAGATAACCATGTCTTAAGACGATCCATCTTGTGAATAAGAAACAATCCACAAAAATAAACAAGTGAACATGCCCCATCCTCGCCTCTCTAGCCTAAGAAATCCTCGAGAAGCTAGAAGACATGCCACCAAAGATAAAAATTATAAAATAATCAAAGATCAATAAACAAATAGGCATCATGTTTGAATGTGGAACTAATTTTTGTCATAGTTTATGCATTTGTTTGGATTCAAAAGGGGGATTCATGGGTATGTTGCAATGTCTACTCGATTGTCAATCTTGGCACATGTTTTGATTTTGTTGAAGTTTAAATCTGTGTGGTGATCTGGAAGTGTCACTGATTTGGGATTTTTGACATTATTCAATTTTTTGGGATTTTTGAAATATTTGATTCTTTTGGATTTTCAGAAAATTTGATTTTTTTGGATTTTTTTAATATCTTTTTTTTTTTGGGATTTTTGAAATATTTGATTCTTTTGGATTTTCAGAAAATTTGATTTTTTTGGATTTTTTTAATATCTTTTTTTTTTTTGGATTTTTGAAAGATTTGATTTTATTTGGATTTTTTTAAAGTTTTACAATAGTATGAGATGAATTGCAAGTGAGCAGACAAACATAGAGGGTAGTTTTCTAACCATGAGATGCTAAGTATCCCACCCACAACTAAGGTTGAGGAAATTCTCTAATGAGGGATATGACCAATTTAGTATGCTTGGCGAAGCGAGCAAGCGAGGGGAATGTTGAACAATTCACAAGCCATGGTGAGTGTGAAAAGGTTATTATGAAGTGGCAAGTGAATGGAAATGGGATGGAAAGATCAAGTGGAGCTCCAAAGGAAAGAGGAGCGAAGCCTCTACACATGGAACTGATTTCTTGGTTTTCACCATGGTACTTCCTCAAGGTGCCGTCGAAGTGGTTTTCACCACTGAATAAATTGATTTCTCTTTTTCTTTTTGTATTTTTTCAGGACTATTTTTCCATTTCTTTGTATTTTTTTTAGGACTTTTTTCCATTTTTTTGTATTTCTTTAGGATTTTTCCATTTTTTTGTTTTTAGGACTTTTTCCATCTTTTTTGTATTTTTATGACTTTTTTTCATTTTTGTAATTTTTTAATTTTCCTTTTAAATTTTTTTTTTTTTAGGACTTTAAAAAGAATTACTGCTTTGAAGCACTTAGGTATAAAACCCTTGAATTTGCATACTATTGATGTGATCACTAAAGCAATTCACCTTTTGGGTTGAACCATAGATTTTAATGGTTAGGAATGCTATGTCTCTTTTGCTCAATTAGGGTCTTTCACCTAAAGGAAAGAGATAGATCCCACACCACAAATCTAGGTAGTTCACTCAAACTAATGTATGTATGATATAAGTATGACTAAATACAATGATCTAAATGCAGCTAATTGATAAAATGGATTGATTATTAATGTAAAACTAATGAAATGTAGATTGTTTGAAAACACATTGTGATATGCAGAAAACACCTAGAAATGAATGTAAATTGCAATAGAAATGCATGAAACTGAAAGTGTGCACCTGATATCTTGATAAAGATTGGAAATGACTTCTGAAATGCTATTGATCCTAATTTTTAGGCTTGGTGGGACTCATTCGCCATTTTGGGCGAATTAGTCCTAGTTCTGTGAAACTATTTCGAAGCCCGTTTCAAACAAATGAGTATCCAAAAATGCAGAAAACCAAAATCAGGCCTAGAAGTGGGACTAATTTTCCACCCATGTTGAATGAATCACTTTTGAATTTCCTAATAGTCAAAGGTGGAAGCTTGAGGCCAGTCTGCACTTTCTACTTCTTCAGGTGTTTGATTATGAAACTGTCAAATTTGGGCCTGAAGGTGACTTTTTGTTGATGTTTTGCCTTATCCAATCAAGAGATGACTTGAAAAACTTTGCAACTTGATCTTCAATGGTTTCTAAGCTTCCAAGATGCCTAAATCTACAAACACACAAGAAGAGAAAGATAAATGTTGGATGTTAGGGCATGGGGGTTTTCCTTGGTCAAACCCCTTTCTAAGTATATTAAACCAACATGATGAAAGAATGTAATGAAGCATA